>JAMYXO010006092.1:0-14275 GCA_033310375.1 Conus canariensis | reverse complement strand
TTTGGGATGAACCCCCAAACCAGATTCCCGAGTTTCCAGCTTAAAATTTAAAGGGTCTTTAAAAAAGACCCCAAAGGGGCCCAAGGGGGAGTGGCCCCTGGGAAATTTGCACAAAAAATCTACTTTGATGGGTCACAAAACATATCTGCAGAGAAAAAAGTAAGTAGCGTTACTATGCCCATAGCCTTTTGGGTGTGAGAATCCGACATTTCTTTGGGGGGGAAATTTTTGCCCAAGATGACTGGGAAACTCAAGCATCCCGGGAAGGGTTTCAAAAAATTTAAAAACCAAATTCACCACGCTTGAGCCAGAAGTCCTCCCCAATGATTTGGGGAATCCTGCCCATTGCGCTGTCGAGCCCCCCAGACTTCCCGGTAGAAACTGTCATGTAAAAGGAGACGGAAATTTCCCCACCCCGATACTGAGATCACAAAAACGTCAACTATAGGCTTGTGTGGCTGCGGGAAACCGGGTTTCAATCCTACAGACGAACTGTGGGGGTAAAAAGACATCTGATGAATTGTTTGTCTGTCTGAATTTCTGTTTAATTTCATTTCTCGTGCCGGGTCAACCAGACGTACTCGGGACATTTTCCAGTAATTTCCCCAAATTTCCCAAAGCGCCATTCCATTTTAAAAAAAGCACTTAAATCAGCACTGAAATTCATCTCCTTGAAGATTAAAAACTGGTTTTCCCTGATCTTAAAAGAAAAAAGATCCCAAAAATTTTCTGTCTCTGTTGTCTATCATTTCTGGAGCCGCCCACTCAGTAAATTTTTTAAACTTTGATATATACATTTTAAATTTCTTCAAAAATCTCTCCGTTCTGCTGATAAAAGGAATTTTGGCGACCTGAAATCGGCCAGAGAAATTCGGGGGAGAGAAATTCACATGGGCTGTATGAATATGGAACCCCTTTCCCTTTTTGTCTGTAAAAATCAGTGCCCAAATACTTCCCTTTTTAAATAAAAACCAATCTGAAAAACGGGTTTTTTGGGCAGTCTTTAACATAAGGCCCTTCCCCCCTCCAGTTTTCCCCCTCGGGGGCCCGCGTTGACCTTAAACAACCCGGGGCACGGTCCCAAAAATGTTCCCCAAAACCCAACCTCGCATCGATGCTAAACGTTTCTGCCCCAAAAACTAAACTGTAAAAAATCATTTGACTTCTCTGTTCCTCTCAAAACTGACATTCGGGCCCTGTGCTTGAAACCCCCTTGTGGAAAACCCTCCGGGGAGTGTGAATATTCAAAAAGCTATTTTCATTTCTAACACAAAAATTGTTCACCACAAAAACCTTGCCTTCACTGATTACAGTCAAAAAAAGCCATCTTCACTGGGGGGGAAAAGGGCCCAATTGATGACAACAAGGAGAGAATTTCCCGGGACGTCAAACAATCTTTTCACTGGTTCTGACACCGGGGTATTGACCGGGAAAAAGGTGGGAAAACCCCTTTTAAAAAAACCCTTTTTGTAGTAAAAAACTTTCAAACTCTGGCAGCTATTTCTTGCCCCTTAAATTTCGCTTTTTCCAAACCCAAAAAACAGTATTTCATTTGGGGCAACACCCCGTACAAGGGTTTCTAAGCACCCTTGTGTGTACCCACATGGTTCTGTTTAGGTCTACTTTTTAATCCCCAGTCACGGTTCCCTTTTTTTTTGTGAGCCATAGTTAACTTTTTTCATTTTTTTTTAATTCATGTTTCATTTTTGTCACATTTAAATCCTTTTAAATAACCCAGATTTTCTGTTTAATGAATTTTGATTCAGCAATCAGCATTTTTCCCCCATGAGTCTCATGATTAACAAATGAGCCGTTTTAGCAGTCTTTCTTCTCTGTTTTGATGATGATCAATATTCCCAAATCCCCTCGGGGTCCTTGATACAAGAAAACCCAAAACATTAGGGAAAAAAACCTTTAATATCGAAATTTAAACTGCGGATCGTGATAATAAATTGTCTTTTTGTAAAAAAAATTGTGGTTTCAAAACCCAGAGGGGTTTTTTGTGAGTTTTGACAAAAAAAAATTCCCTTCTTTTGGTCTTCTTTCAGAGATCGCAACGGGGCCCCGCCCAAAACACCTGGTGTGAAATTTGGACCCCAAAAATTTTCCTTTGAGCTACTCAAATTGCTGATTTTGGGGGGGTTTACGAAAATCTGCCACGCTGCTGATTATGGGGATAGACATCCCCCCACGCTGCTGACTATGGGGATTCGCCCATTGCCCGTGCGGGCCCTTAGGGGGATACAAACATCGGCCACGCTGCTGACTATGGGGTTTGAAATCTGCCACGCGGATGGACAAATGGGGATACGCCATCGGCCCCGTGCTGACTAGGGGGATAGGGAAACTGGCCACGTTCCCTTGACTATGGGGTTTACGACATATGCCACGCTGTGATTTTGGGGGATACATTTTTGCCCCCCTTTTTGGGCGGACTAGGGGGGTATTTAATCCCCCACCTGTGATTGGGGATACGACATCGGCCACGCTGGGGGACTATGGGGTACGACATTTTCCCAACGCTGCGGGACTAGGGGGATACCACATCTCCCACGTTTGCGGGACTATGGGCATACGACATCTGCCCCCCTGCTGACTATGGGATACGACAACTGCCACGTTTTGGGACTATGGGGAAAACCATTTTGCCACGTTTCCCGGACTATGGGGATACGACATCTGCCCGCTGGGGGATTTATGGGGATCCCAAATTCCCTGCCACGCTGCTGACTATGGGGTACTCCATCTGCCACGTGGGGACTATGGGGATACTTCACCCACGCTGCTAAACTACGGGATACGCCATCAGCCACGCTGCTGACTATGGGAATACGACATCGGCCCGCTGCTGACTATGGGGATACGACATGGGGCCACGTGCTGACTTTTGGGGTTTACGACATCGGCCCCCTTTGCGGGGATGTGGGGGGAAATACGACCAAGGGCCCAACGTTTTGGGACTATGGGGGATACGAAACCCGGCCACGCTGCTGACTATGGGGTTTAGGGCATAAGCCACGCTGTAAATTTTGGGGGATAGGGACATCTGCCCAACGCTGTGACTATGGGGTTAGGGCATCCGCCCCCCGCTGTGATTTATGGGGGATCCCGCCCATCGGCCCGCCCGCTGATAGGGGGGAAAACGGCCCCTTTTCGGGCCACGCCTTGCCTAAATATGGGGATACGCCCATGGGCCCAACGCTGCTGACTATGGGGATAGGGCATCGGCCCCACGTTTGCGGGGACAAAGGGGTTTTTCGACTTCCCCCATTGACTACGGGAAAACGCCCCCAGTGTTCTTCTCGCGTCCCCTGAGTGAACAGCTTTTTTGACCACACGGGCCCAGGCCCAGATCTCCAAGCGGTTTTGCAATGAATGCTCCCCTTTTGCCCGGTTTCAACCTAGTGACAACCCCTTTGGGACACCATTTGGGTAGGCCGGTTTCCCCCGCTGTTGCAATGAATCAGGGCCCTATGGTTTTTCCCCCTTTTTGAAAATTTTGGGGATTGGTTTGGGGAAACCAAAACCCAATTGGGGACTTTTTGAAGAAAAAAAAAAAAATTTTTTAAAAAAAGGTTAGTGTTGTTTTAAAAATGTTTCCCTGTCAGAAACGGGGTGTTGATATCGCTGCCCCAATAATTTAATGCAGGCTTTTGTTTTTTGCTTTTTTTAAAGTTTGGTTATTTATTTGCTTTTTTTCGCTTGGGGAAAGGGGTTTCCCGGACCCGGGGAGGGGGGGGGGGGAAAAGGGGGGGGGGAGGGGGGAGGGGGGGCAGACAGAAGTCTTTGGAAAGGGAAAAAAAGAAAATGTTTACGTTGAAAAAGCGGCTTTATACCCCTGTTTGGGTTTGCGTGTTACTGTGAAGTTTTGTGTGTTTTGTGTGTGTGTGGGGGGTTTTTGTGTGTGTGTGGTGTGTGTTTTTGTGTGTTCCCCCCCCTTTTCGTGTGTTTTTTGGAAGTTTTTGCGCGCGCGCGCGGCAACTGCCGTTTCTTTGTTTTCTGTCTGTGGGTTGTAAACCCAAGCAAAACCTTTTGAAAACTCTGGAATTAGAAACCCCCGCCCGGTTTCATTGTTAAGAGATGTGGTACAAAATAAAAAAAGGGAGGGTTGGGAAGGTTTGTTAAAAAGGAAATGCACACTGTGTTTTTGTTTTGTGTGTGTGTGTGTGTGTTTTTTGTGTGTTGGTGTGGGGTTTGTGGGGGTTGTTGGTGTGTGTGTGTGTGTTTTGGGTTGCAGTGCGTGCCGTCCCCGTGCGTGCGAGCGGGCGTGCTTTGCGTGCATTTTGTGTGTTTTGTTTTTCCCGCGCGTGCGTGCGTGGTCCCGTGCGTGCTTTGGGGTGTGTGTTTTTGCGTCCCCCGAGCATTTGTTTTTGTGAGTGGTGTGTGTTTTGTGTGTGTGTGTGTGTGTGTTAAAGTGTGAGGTGTGTGTGTGCCCCATGCGGGGTTTTGTGTCGTGGTGTGTTGTGTTTGGGTTTTGTGTGTGTGCTTTTTTGGTGTGTTTTGTGTGTGTGTGTGTCTGTTGCGTGCTTGTCCCAAATAATAAAAATTTAAAAATAATAATAGTAATTTTTGGGATGATGATGTTTGTTAATTAATAATAAAAATTAATAATAATTTTAAAATAATAAAAGGTTTCCTGCGGGGAACCTTAATCCCCCAAAAAATGTGTAGGGGGCCAAAATTTAAACCCAACATCACCTTTAAAAGGAAAAATCGGGTACAGGAAATTTGTGAGACTGCACTACTTTTAACCCATAGTTTTTCAAAATAAAAGCTGTAGATATTGGGGGTGAAAAAAGCTTTTGGGACAAAAGACAGACCCACGCCTGGTCACTGTAAAGGAGGAGGCACCCAAATATCTTTAATTCTCATGCACACCCACACCCTCACAATTGGCCGCTGAAAAGCAGAGCAGTATTTAAAATTTGGGCCCCAATCAAGTCCTCAGGATTCTTTAAAGTTTGTAATTTCAGAAACAGTAAAACACCAGTGCCAAAATCAAAAACTTTGGGGTTAAAAACAGAGGGGTTTGGTAAAGGGAAAAAAAAAAGGGGAGGGAAGGGTTACTAAAACCCCAAAACAAATTTTTCCAACGGGAAAAGGATGATCCCCTTCCTTTGAATTTCACCTGCACGAAATTTTTCCTTTTCAGTCTCTTTAAAAAACAGCCCATTAAAAACATTTGGGGTTTTGGGGTTTGGGGGATGGAGGGTTGGGGTTCTTGTTTCTTTTAAAAACGGCAAATTTGGAACTAAAGGCTTTTAATTTTTTATCCCTACACCCAAAAAAATACACCCAACCCTTAATTTTGAACCCCAATTTAATTAAAGGTCAAATGGAAGTGGGGGGCCCGTTTTTTTTCACCCTTTCACAAATTCCAATCTTTTCTGGTCCCCTCCCTTTTCCCAAAAAAATAAAACTGGCCCTTTATTATTCCCCCCTCCCGCACCCCCCCCCAATTTTGGGAAAGGCCCATCTTTTCAATGAAGCCCGCCCTCACCCCCCGGGAAGTAAAAGCCCTTTCCCCTTTTGGGGAAAAAAGTCAGGCCCGGTTTGGGCCCCGGAAAAAAGGTTTGCCCCCCCTTTGAATGGCCCCATGGACGAGGGGTTAATGGGGTCAGCCCCGCTGTGTAAGAATCAGTTACCCTGAAATGTTTCTGTCTGTCCCTTTGCCGCCCCCCCCTTTCCCCCCATCAAATGAAAGGGCCCTTTGTTTAAAAAGGCCCCGGGAAATGATTTCCGTTTCCAAACGTCGCAAAAAGGGAAAAAATTTGCGGAGTGAACTCCATGAGCCAAATCCAGCAATCACCCATTTTTTAAATTTTTCTTCCTTTTTTTCCCCCGGGGCCCTTTTTTCTAAAAATACACTGCTTTATTTTGCCCATTATTTGCTTTTTGTCCCTGGCGGGTTTTTTATTGGTTTTCTCAGGGAAAAAAAGAAGAAATCGTAAGTGTAGGGTTGATAACTGTGGGAAAAAAGGGTTAGAGCGGGGGTCCGGGAAGAGGCCCCAAGAAGGAGAACCCCAAATGAATACGCTATTTTTTGGTGTGGGGGTCTTTTTTGGGTGCACTTTTCTTCCCTTTGTGGTTTTGGGGAGGGCCTGGAAAAAATTGTCGCCCAACCTTTATTTTTTTCTTTTACCCCTTTTTTAGTAAGTATGGTTTTAAAATTTTAGGAAAGTTTGGGTGGCTTAAGTTGAAATCTTAGCATTAGTATGGGGTTAAAATCATTCCTTAAGAAAAGTTTTTTCCAGCTTGAAATTTTTACGGGTTTTCCCAAAGGGGTCCCCTTTTTGCATACCAAATTTAAAACTGCTTTATTTGTGTGAAATTAAATTTAAAAATCTCCCCCCTCTTTTTCTCTTTTCCTCTCTCTTTTCTCCTTCTCTCTCTCTCTCCCTCCTCAACCCCTTGATTTTTGGGTTATTGTATTGCTTTTAAAAAATTAAAAAAATTTTCCCCGCTTTTTCGTTTAAACAGTGGTGTGGGGTGTGTGACCCTTTGGTTTGATTGTGTGTGTCTGTGTGTGTGTGGTGTTGTGTGTTGTGTTGTGTGTTTTTCCTTTGGGGGGTTTGGCCGTGGTGGGTTTGGGGGTGGCGTGCCCGGGCCGCGCACGCGCGGGGTTCGTTTGGGGAAAAAGGGCGACTCGTGGACTTTAAATTTTTAACTATATTTTGCGGGGAGAGAGGAGGGTTTGGCTTTAAAGCCCCGATCGTGGGGTTTCGGGATGAATCGATAATTATAGACCCTTTTGTGGGGCAACTTTGCACTTTCAAAATTTTCTATAGCCAGTGTCCCTCTGAGGGAGTTTGGAAAATACTTTTTTGCAGGAACAAAATGAGTGCCGCCCCTAATCCCGGGGGACATCGTTCCGGGAAATTTTCCCCCATTCAGAAATCCTGTAATTATGAAAAGGGTTTATGGGTTTATAATCCTACCAATCCCAATCCAGTGAAACCAAGAAAAATTTACACTGAAATACGAAAAAAACAAAATTTCCCTTTCCCAAATACAATCCCCAAAGGGCCGGGAACTATATAACACTGCCCAAAAATTATTAGGGGATCTAAGATCCCACCCCTTGTTCTTTGTCAAAGCCTTCAGCCCGTCCACTGTTAACTGGCATGAAAAAAAGGAGACGGGTTTCCCCACGTTTTGCTATGGAACCAGACACGCTGGGGTGCCTTGTTTTGGTTTGCAAAAGGGCCAGATCCTTCCTAAAAGACACGCTGCATTCTGGAAAAACATCTGATGAAGGGCCCTGTCTGGAATGGTTTTTTGGGGGGGGAAAGGGGTTTTTCCCTCGTGCCTGCACCTAACCTGCCCCCCCAAAACCAGACATCTCCAGTTTTTCCAAATTTCCCGGCCCGGCAATCTCTTCTTTCAACCCCGGTAAACCCACCGTGCGCACCACCCCTTTGAAGGGTTGAAATTGGGTTTTCCCTGTTGAAAAAGAAAAAGAAAATAACTTTCTTGCCTCTGTACGGGTTATTTTTTAAAACCCGGGTCCCCTCTGTGACCCCTTAAGTTTAAAAAAACCCCTTCTTTAAAGGTTTTTCCCCTCCTTTTTTCCGGGGCTTAATAACGTGGAATTCCAGTTTAAGTGTTTTAAGGTGGGGTGAAACACTTCCCCAACTTCTGCCATTTTTTGAACTTTGGGTTTCCCCTAGGTCCCATTCCCCAATTCAGCCTTCTATTTTTGTAAAAAAAATCCTGGAGGGCCATTTCTCTTCGGGCAGTTTTTAAAAGGGAATGTTCTCAATTTCTTAACTTCTCCCTTTGTTTTTTTTCCGGGTTTTAAGGTCCCCGCGCCGGGCATCCCACCCGGCGGTCTCTCCTTTTCCCTTTTCCCCTCTTTTTCCCCTTCTCTTTCTCTCTCCCCCTCTTTCCCTCCTATTTCTCTCTCCTCTCTTATCTCTCTCTCTTCCCTTCTCTCTCTCTCCCTCTCTCAAACCCTCTCAATCTTCTCTTCTCCCCCCTCTCTCCCCTCTCTCCCCTCTCCCCTCTTTTCTCCTCTCTCCTCTCTCCCCTTTCCCGAGGGGAAAAATTGATCTTTTTAGGGGAATGGTTTCTAACAACATTTTGTATGGGCCCCCTTCCCCCTTTTCACCCCTTAAACCCACCCCCGGTTTTTGTTAAAAGTTTACTAGCGATTAAAGAGACTTAAAAAACACATTTTTAACCCCAATTTTTTTCCCATCAATCAAGTTTTTGGAAAAGTTTAGAGGTTCTTTTTTCATGTCAAAAATTTAGGAATTTTTTCCCGGGGCCAAAACTTTTGGGACCACCCAGGTTTTTTTGAATGAATAAATCCAATGCAAAAAGTCGGGAAAACCGGCCCAAAAAACTGGCCCTACCCCCCTCCCCCCCCACCCCCCCCCAGCCACCCTTAACCCTTTTTTGGGCCCTCCAAAAAAAAAAAAAAACTAACATCTACACCTGGGGGCATCAGCCCCAATACAAATTACTATGGGACCTTTTGCCTTCATAAAGGGCCAGTTCCAGACAAAAACAATACAAACCCAACAAGGGCCCAAATTTGGTTTATTCACTGATTTCAGTGCAAAAATGGGGAAATTTGGGAAAGAACAGTAATTATGAAAAGGGGGAAATGGAGGTTTGCAAAAACCATTCTTTTTCATGGGCCCCCGTGCCCGGGGCAATTGTACAAGTTTTTTAACAAGTGTTCGAAAACATGGGGGCATAGCAAACCTGTTTTAAAAATTGGTAGTAAATTACCGGTTTTTCATGAGTCAAAATGATCTGTTTTGATGAGTTTGTTCGCTGCCTCAATTCAGGGTGATTGTTATCCATTGTCATAGAAACCTGTTTTGTGAGTCAAAATTTAAACCTATTTTCTTAAAACCTTAGTAACCCCCTTTTTGTGAGTTTCATTTTGTCCTTTTTCATGATCTTAGGTTTTTTGCTTTCAGATTCTCTAAATGAATCATGGCTACCCTTTAAATTTTAAGGCTCATACTTCATTTTGGGGGTTTTGACCCCGGGTTTTTTCTGCTTTCTTTACCAAAGTTATTTTTTGGTTTTGTGGTCTTTATTTTTGTTTTCATGACCCCATGTTATCCCGTCTCGGGAGTCATCATTTTCTGTTTTCATGGGCCCAATGTTATCCCGTTTTGTGAGTTTATCATTTTCTGTTTTCATGACCCAATGGTATCTGTTTCACGGGGTCATGATTTCTGTTTTTTATGACCCAATGTTTTCTGTTTTTACAGGGCATTTATTCTCTGTTTTTATGCCCAATGTTAAACTGTTTCACGAGTCATTTATTTCCCGTTTTCATTTGGGGGAACCCAAAAGTTATCTGTTTCACGAGTCTGTTTCTTTTTTTAGACCCCAAAGAAAACTGTTTCCCCGAGTCATGATTCTCTGTTTTTCATTTACCCAAAGTTATCCCGTTTCACGAGTCATGATTCTCGGGTTTTATGGGCCCAATGTTATCCTGTTTCCCCGAGTCATGTTCTCTGTTTTAATTTACCCCAATGTTTTCTGTTTTAACGAGCATGATTCTCTGTTTTCATGACCCAAAGTTATCTGTTTCACCCAGTCATGATTCTCCCGTTTTTATGACCCAATGTTTTCTGTTTCACGAGTCATGATTCTCCCGTTTTCATGACCCAATGTAATCCCGTTTTACGGTCATGATTCTCCCGTTTCATGACCCCAATTTTTATCTGTTTCACGGGTCATGAAATTTTCTGTTTTCATTTACCCAAAGTTTATCCCCGGGGTTTTAAGGTCATGATTCTCTGTTTTCATGGGCCCCCAAAGTAAATTTTGTTTCACGAAGTCATGTTCTCTGTTTTCATGACCCCAAAGTTTAAACTTTTTTCAGAGTCATGGATTCTCTGTTTTCATGACCCAAAGTAATCTGGGTTTTACGATTTATGATTCTCTGTTTTCATGACCCAAAGTAATTGTTTCACGGGGTTTTTGATTCTCTGTTTTCATGGGCCCCCGTAATCTGTTTCACGAGTCCCTGATTCTTGTTTTCATGACCCAATGTAATCTGTTTCCCGAGTCATGATTCTCTGTTTTTTATGAAACCCCAAAGTTTCTGTTTCCGAGTCATGATTCTCTGTTTTTTATGAAACCCAAAAGTTATCTGTTTCACGAGTCCCTGTTTTTTCTGGTTTTTTTGACCCAATGTAATTTTGGGTTTTACGAGTCTGTTCTCTGTTTTTATGACCCCAAAGGTTTTCTGTTTCAGAGTCATGATTTCTGTTTTTTATGACCCAAATTTTTAATCTGTTTCACCCAGTCATGTTTTTCTGTTTTCATGACCCAAAAGTTATCTGGGTTTCACGAGTCATGATTTTTTTTGTTTTCATGAAAAACCCAATGTAATCTGGGTTTTTTCGAGTTTATGATTCTCTGTTTTCATGAACCCCAAAGGTTTTCTGTTTCACGAGTCATGATTCTCTGTTTTTTGAAAACCCAAAAGTAATCTGTTTAAAGGGTTTTGATTCTCTGGTTTTTATGACCCAAAGTAATCTGTTTCAAGAGGGCATGATTCTCTGTTTTTTCATGAAACCCAAATTTTATTTTGTTTTCCCCGAGTTTTTTGATTCTCTGTTTTCTTTACCAATGTAATCTGTTTCACGGTTGTTTATTTTTCTGTTTTCATGACCCAATGTTAAAAATGTTTCCGAGTCCCTGATTCTCCCGTTTTTATTTACCCAAAAGTAATCTGTTTCAACCCAGTCATGATTCTCCGGGGTTTTTATGACCCAATGTTTAAACTGTTTCAAGAGTCATTTATTTTCTGTTTTCATGACCCAATTTTTATTTTGTTTCACGAGTTATGTTCTTTTGTTTTCATGACCCAATGTAATCCTTTTTTTAACGATTCTGATTCTCTGTTTTCATGCCCCAATTTGTTATCTTTTTCACGAGTCAGGGATTTCTGTTTTCTTGCCCCAATGTTATCTGTTTCACGAGTCTTTGATTCCCCTGTTTTAATGCCCCAAATGTTATCTGTTTCCCCGGGGTCATAAATTCTCTGTTTTAAATGCCCCCAATTTGTAATCTTTTTCACGAGTCATAAATTCTCTTTTTTCATGACCCAATTTTATCTGTTTCACGGAGTCTTGATTATTGTTTTCAGGCCCCCTTTGAATCTGTTTCACGAGTCTTGATTCTCTGTTTTCTTTGACCCAATGTTATCTGTTTCACGAGTCATGATTCTTGTTTTCATGACCCAATGTAATCTGTTTCACGAGTCATGTTCTCTGTTTTAGGACCCATTGTTTATCTTTTTTAAAGATTTATGTTTCTTTTTTTTCCATGCCCCCAAATGTTATCTGTTTAAACCGATTTCTTTGATTCCTTTTGTTTTAAATTGCCCCAAATGTAATCGGTTTCAGGTCATGATTTCTCTGTTTTCATGGCCCAATTTTGTAATCTGTTTCCCCGAGTTATGATTTTTTGGGTTTTCATGCCCCCAAATGAAATTCTGTTTAAACGGTCAGGGGATTCTTTTTTTCATGCCCCCAAATGTAATCGGGTTTTTCAGGGATTTAGGGTTTTCTTGTTTTCATGAAAAATGTAATCTGTTTCACGAGTTAGGGTTCTCTGTTTTCATCCCCCAAAATTTTATTTGTTTAAACGAGTTACGTTTATACTGTGTCAGGGAATCATGGTTTTTCCATTTCTTATAAATCATTTTTTCCCTGTAATCATGAGCCCCATGCGAAAACTGAGTCATAAATTACCTCTTTCCATGAATAAATTGCTGATTTTTTTCCAAAAACGTCACTTGTTATCTTTTCCCAAAATTGAGCCTGTTTTTAATTTTTTTTAAAAAATCAACTTTTTATTTCATGAGTCAAAAGGGAAGGTTTTTTTTTTTTTTTTTTTTAGCAAAAGTTTAAAAATGTTTTCATGGGGTTCCTACTTTTTCTTTTTTGGATTTTAAAACCACTTTCTTCCCACCTTAAAAATGCCAAAAATTTCCAATGACAACCATGATAGGAAACCACAATGACATAAAATCATAATTATTTTCAGTAAAAAAAAATAGTAGAAATAGCGATTTTTCCGGGAAAAAAAATTCTTTTAAAGGGGAAGATGATTTTTAAATGGATTTTTAAACAGTAAAAAAATTAGTCTTCTTTCAGAGATCGTAATGAGGTTTGACACTGACGCATGCGTTAAAATTTGGGTTTAAAGACCTTTCCAAAACACCCATTGATGGGGCTGACCAATTTGGGGGTAGGAAAATCTGCCCAGACCCTTTCCATACCCCCTTTTGATGTGTGACAATGGGGATTGGGACATCTGTCCAGCCCTTTCCATACACCCACTGATGTGCTGCAATGGGTTTGGAAACCCCTGCCCCAGACCTTTCATACACCCACGGATGTGTGCCCAAGGGGGGATAGGGACATCTGTCCCCAGCCCTTTTTCCATTCCCCTTTTTTATGTGCGACAATGGGGGATAGGCCCATTTTTCCGGGCCCTTTTCCCTTTCAGCCATTGATGTGCTAAACCAAGGGGATAGGACATCTGCCCCAGGCCTTTCCTTACACCCCATTGATGGGGCCTGCCCAATGGGGATAGGACATCTGCCCCAGCCCCTTTCCCAAATTAAAACCCAAAATTCCCCCGATGTGCTGAAAAAGGGGAAGGGACTTCTGCCCAGACCTTTCCATACACCCATTGTTGTTTGCCCAAATGGGGATGGGGAAACATCTGTCCGCCCTTTTCCAAATACAGCCATTGATTTTGCTGACAATGGGGTTTTGGACATCTGCCCCAGCCCTTTTTCCAATACGCCATTGTTTTGTGCTGAAAAATTGGGGGTTTGGGGACATCTGCCCCGCCCTTTTCCCAATAAAGCCATTGTTTGTCCCTGCCAATGGGGGCGGGGACTTTCTTTTTCCAGATTTTTTCCTTACAGCCTTTGATGTGCGAAAAATGGGGGCCCAGGAATCTGTCCAGCCCTTTTCCATACACCCAAATTGATTTCCCTGACAATGGGGGATAGGGAAAATTTGTCCAGCCCTTTTCCCTTTAAACACCCTTTTGATGTGCTGAAAAGGGGGTTTAGGACATTTTCCCGGCCCTTTTTCCATAAAAACCCATTGATGTGTGCCCAAGGGGGATGGGGAACATCTGCCCGCTTTCCATACAGCCTTTGATGTGCTGACAAGGGGGATAGGGACATCTACCCAGACCTTTCCATACACCCATTAAATGTGTGACAAGGGGGTTTAGGACATCTTTTCCAGACCTTTCCTTACAGCCACTGATGTGGGGAAATGGGGATGGGGACATCGGGCCCCAGACCTTTCCCCTAACCCTTTTTGCTGTGCGGGAAAAATTGGGGGCAGGACACCCTTGTCCAGACCTTTTCCATACACCCTTTTTGGTGTCCCTGAAAATGGGGACAGGGGAAACCCTTTCCCAGACCTTTCCATAAAAGCCTTTTGATTGTGCGCAATGGGGAAAGGGGTACATCTGTCCAGCCCTTTTCCCATACACCCCTTTGATGTGTGTAAGGGGGGACAGGACATCGGTCCGCCCTTTTTCCCTTACAGCCATTGATGTGTGACAATGGGGAAAAGGACATCTGTCACCCGGGCTCCTTTAAAGACTGCTTAACAACTCCACCCCTTTCCCCTCAAACGCCCCCGCCCTCCCTGTGGATAAGGTGAAGCATCTGATACCTGGCAGGCCGGTTCGTTTTGGGGAGGTGGGTTTTAATAAATTCAGGATGTATGGGGTTTTTCCCATTAAAATTCAGACTTGGGGGAAAAAACGACGCCAAACGAAATGAAAAAGAAAAACGAAACAAAAAAAACATTTTTTTTTGGGAAAGGCTTTTGCCCGTTTTAAATTTTTTCCTTTGGGGAAATTGGTTAGGTTATTGCCAACGATAAATTTTAAATGCTCGTTTTTTTTTGGTTTGTGTGTTTTGTTTACATGGGGTTTTTAACAACTTTGTTTTTTCTTTGCGTTTTCCCTTGCGTGGAGGATAGGGGGTTGGGGTTTTGGGTGGGGGGGGGGAAATGGGTTTTTGGAATGCAAAGGGGGGTTTCATGGGGAACTGGGAAAGTTTTTTAAAAACAGTATTTTACCTTTTTTCCTGCTAAAACTGGGGTTCGAAATTTTTTTTAATTTTAAAGTTATCGTTACTATTATAACTTTATTTATCTCTTATCATCTTTCATCGTCTTTTCGTCATCATCATCATCAATTTTAGTTGTGTTTTGTGGTTTGTGTGTGTGTGTGTGTGTGGTGGGGCGTTGCGTGT
>JAMYXO010006091.1:0-14275 GCA_033310375.1 Conus canariensis | reverse complement strand
TTAAAAAAAATGCCATCAGCCCATATTCGGGTGGCCTTTGGGAAAATAATTTTGCTAGAAAAAACCCTTAGAAAACGGAAATTTGGGGAAAATGCTAAAAATATGGGGGAAAATTTTGAGGGAAGATTTCAAGCTAACATTTAAAAGGGGGTGAAAAAAACCAATTCTCAAGTCCTTTATGAAAAATTTTTCCAGCGGAAAATTCCAGCTGCACTGGTCTTGAAAAAGTGTGGGGAAAATCGGTAAGCTTTTGTCTTAGATGATTCCTGGTGATGGCCAGCAGTGGAAATCAAAAAGCATCAAAAATTCATTTTTCCCTGAACAACAGTACATTTAGTCTCAGGATTTAGAGTGACAAAAGAAGATCAGACCATTTTTTTTTTTTTTTAAATGATTAAATTTGTAAAAGTTTTCTTGGCTCTTCCATCTGAATCAAACTGTGATTATATCCCTTGTGCATGGAGTGCGTATACATTACTTTAGCATCGTGATCTTTTGGCCCCATGGCCCGTTGAATTCTATACCGTCAGAGTGTTTTATGGGGTGTGGTTTTTTTTTATCCATGTTTTTCAGGCACGCCCGGTGTCACCAAACATGGTCCCCCATTGTATCGGGAACCCCCGGGGGCCTGGGGCATCAAGAGAGCCATCAGTTCCCCAGAAGAGGCGGGCAGTGGGCCCCCCCTTAACAAGGAGGTCGAGGCCCCTTTGTAAACTGGGGAAAGTAATGGCAGGGGGTAAGTTGAAATTACAGTCTGATTTGGCAAAGTTTGGCATGTTGGGTCTTTCTTTATTGTTGCCTAGCAATGGTCACCACATCAGGGTTCAACCCACATCAGAACGGCAATTGCTTAATGATAAGGGCCCAGGGGCCCAGTTTAATTTACTGCAGGCAGTATTGTAAGTGGTTTTTTTGCCCAAAGTGATGGTGTTTGATGCAGTGGTATGTTGATCGGGTCAGGGACGGGCGGGGAGTCCCAGAATTTAGTTATTAGTGATGGAAATTATGGCCTTAAAAAGTGTCTTATTGGAAAAAAGCGGTGGGGGGCCCAGTATTGGTTTTATCGGGTCACACCCGGGGATGGCAGTGAAAATTTAAATCTTTTCACTGACCCCCAGTAACACCCGTTGTAAGGGTTATTAAAGGAGTTACGGCAATGATGAGCCGAGTTGTCCTTGCCCAATAAAAAACGTGTAAACCAACCCTTGTAAAAAGCGGGAAGATCTTAAAAACATTTGTTAAATATAAAACAGACTCTTGGCACCACCAAGACACGGACAGCAATGCAGTGTTCCCTGTAGTGGGGGGCCTTCTGGTGATCAGATGGTGACAGCAATTGAAAAGTCTGCTAAAAATAGGACAGGAGCAGGAATTTGGGAAAAAGGGGGGAGGTGTAAAAAGGGGGGTCGGATGGCAAATGTCACTGGCGGAGAGAAAATTGGGAAAGGGGGGGAAGGAAAACAAAATGAAGGAAATAAAAAAAAACACACAAAATTTTTTGTCTCCAACATTTTCACCATTGGCAAGGTTGTAAAGGTGAGTACAAAAAAGTTATAAAAGATTTGGGTTTCAAAGTTCTTAAAATCCTAGCTCTGGGGTTCAGGGTTGCTCGGTTGGTTTTTCCCCAAATTTCCATTAAACTATAATCTTTTTAATCACCGGGGTTTGTTTTGATGTCCCCATGCTTTGAAACCCCTAGGGGCAATTTTTTCCCTATTACCTTTAGCAGCTCAGGATAAATAGATAAAAATGCTTCAGAGGAAAATTACAAAAAAGCAACAAGTGCAAAAAACATGGAAAAATCCAGATTTATACCTTCTTTTTTAGTTTTAAAAAATTTACAGTGAATGCAGTTTTTTTTTCTTACTATTTTTGGTCACTCACCTGAAGTTAGAAGGGCTGGATCGCTGAGGCTGACTTGCCCCTTTTTGGTCCCTAAAATCATTGGGGGCTTTCAGTTTTAATTGATTTTTTCCCCACCCGATTAGTTTGGGGGACGGGATGTTTGAGTCTTTTGATTTAGAAATGGTTTTGGGCTTTAAATTTGATTGGTTCAAAAATTACTGTTAAAGCGAAAATGTCCTCTTTCTGAACTATTGTTTTTTGCCTGTTTACCCTTGAAAAAAACTGAAAGAAAACAATGTTTTTAAAAATGTTACGGCCCATTAGGAACCACATTGTAAATGGTATCCACAGGATTTGGGTTTTGAGGGTCCCCCAAAGTTACTTCTGAATGCCCCAACCTTTTCCCGATAAACCCAAAATAGAAATGAAGTTTGCCCCGACAGGCATCATGGGAGACGGAAAAAATCAATGAGGGGAAACGCTGATAGGTGTAGGGGTGGTTGTGGGAAAGGTTTTTAAATGATGCTATGAGTAGTAGTCTGAAGCCCCTTTTCACAGCATGCCCCCCTTTTCACATGTTTGAACCACCCATGACATCAAAGGGAAAATTTGTAGGAAAGAAAGGTTAAAATTTTGGTTTTGTAAATTTACAGAGAACGGAAAGAAGGGTTTGGGGGGGTAGTTTTTATGATACATGTTTGTTTTTGGATGTCAGTTTTTTAATTAAAACCCCCAAGCGAAAATCCTTGATGAAAGGCAAAAATTTTATTTCAATTTTTGTTTGTGTTCATGCATGAGCCACAGTAATATGCTGCACGACGAAAAAAGTACTTTTGGGCAATGTCTATATTTTTTGAGCCCAGGTCCTTTTGACTTTTACAATTTTGACAGATGCAGAAGGTTAAATAGTTGGGGTAATGGACTTCCCAATTTCAGAGTCAACGAATTTAAATGCAGGCCCCCGCTTGGTAGAAAAGGTGAAGTTGAATTGTTTTGTATTTTTTTCTTCCTGGACAAAAACATAGGAGGATCCCCCTTTGTAGCTGAACCCAATTGGTTTTTGGTCCAAATCCCCCCCCAGCGTTCGGGGGTTTTGTTTTGGGTTCCAGTTTTTTTCATGCCCCTTAAATCGTCCACAGTCTAAAACTAAAAGGGAGTTCTCTGGTAAACATTTTGTTTTTTAAACCTTAAAGAACATGTTGTTATTTTTTACTGGGGTTTCCCCAAAATTCCGGGATGTTGGTTTTGGGGGTCTCCGATTTTGTTCCAGTTTTGGGGAGAAAAACTTTTCCCAAAACAAAAATTCCCTCTGAAAGAACTATTTAAAACTGGGGGAAATTACGGGCCACTACTTTTGGTTTTGGAGTTGATAAGGCGGGCCCGTTAGGAAATTCCTTATTTGAAAGGATTCTCTTTCGGCTTTCGAGGTATGGGAAAGCAAGAAAACTTTAAAACACCCCCGGCTATTATAAAGGTTTTTTACCATTTTTTTCTTCATTATTTAAAGGGGGGTTTTGAGTTTTTTTTTGGGGCCTGGGTCCCCAAAGGTATGTGGGGATCAGAGGAAAGGCAAAGGGAGGTGGTTTGGGGGGCTTTCTAAAGAGGTTTTGTCCGTCTTCGCCCTTTTTCTAAATGCTTGTACCTTTTTCGGGTTTTAAAAAGGGGGAAAATAGCTTCGTTTTGGTCAGTTTCTTTTAAGGGAGGAGGAGTGGAACCCCCAAAGAAAACAAAAAGCTTCATAAATACGTCCAGTTTTAAAAAGGAACATCTTCCCATGGCTGCTGGCGGGTCGAAAGGGGAGAAACGGGGTTTTTGTGTAAAATTGGGGGACGGGTCTTTGCCTTTTTTAAAAAAATTGGGGTTTTTTATTGAAAAGGGGGGAAGACCCGCCTTTCTGTGTTGCCTGTAAATAGTCAGTACTGTCCAAAAATTTTTTTTAGATGGGGATTTATACGACTTTTAGAAGGAAACTTAATGCAGATAATATGAAGTTTCCCTTTTCCCTTGTTTTTTACCCCTGACAATTTTTTTAATTTTTTCCTAAAAGAAGTGAATTTATTTCATGGTTGTGGAAAATTTGGGGTTGTTGGGTTTTCTAAACCCCATTTTTTGGATCTTTTGCAGTTACATTTTAGTGATTTCAATGTGTTGGTTTTTTAATCCAAAGGATTGGTTCTTTTAATTTTTTTTTTTTAATGGGTTTTTGGGGGGGGTTTTGCTTTTAATCCTTTTTTAACAAAATATACGTGGTAGTTTAAAACCCCTGGTGAAAGTCCTGAGATAACCTCTGCTGTTGCGGGACTATAATTTAATCTTTAAACTTAATCTCTGGTTTCCCTAAAATTACTTTTATTTGTCTTGCACTTGAGGGCCCCAAAAAGAAGAGCTGTTAATTTTTTTTTGGGGGGGGGGGGGGTCATTTTTTAAAGGGATATTGCAAGTGGCACTGACAAGAGTTTTTAACAAGCTGTAGGAAGGGAAACAAGATTCTGCTTTGACAAGCTGATCAATAGTGGAAGAGCCAAAGGTGGATGGGTAGTTTGAATGTTTAAGAGTGTTGCTGCTTATAGTTATAACCATCACCAGGGTTCTTTGGAGGGGACCGAAAGCTCCACTTACACAATCCCAACATGGAAAACAGACTTGAAATTTCCCAGAGATTGGCAGCTTTGTATGGGCTGTGGGCAAGTGAGGGATGACAATTATCTCCTCAACATGCAGCAGAGCGCGTGATGTTTCAGGTGGAAACTGGGATGCCTCTTGATGAATACTAATTATCGATCGCAAGATGGAAGGAGACCCAACGTTTAACAGATGACGAAAGGATGATATTCCCGTTTTTGGGTAGGTTGTTTTACACCATTCGCTTATTTGTGAGGAAATGTGTGGCCACAGTTCTGTCCCTGGATAAGATTGTCTTGGGTACTTATTGAATGTCTTTGTTCTTTTTGAAAACGATTTTAAATTGAACTTGTGTGTAATGTTGCTTGGGACTTTCACTGGATTTTTTAACAAGGAGATGGAGATGACTAGATGTTATGACAGGGTCAATGATGTTGTTCATCTTTTTCATTTCACTTTTTTATTTTTTGACTGCTTCTCTCTCTCTACTCTCTGTTCTCATCTCTCTGTCTGTCTGTCTCTCTCTGTCTGTCTGTGTGGACTTCACTTTCTGTCTCTGTCATTGTCCAATCTCTGTCCCTCTCTCTCGTGTCCACATCTGATTGCTCAGTGGCTCTGTGTGTGGGTGTGTGTGTGTAATGTGTGCGTGCGTTGTGATTGATTGTATATGTTAAGCTTGTATCTGCCAGTCCTAAGGATGCTGTACACTACAACATCAAGGCCATGATTGCACCTGCAAAGGGCACAGCGACAGCGAGAAGCAGCAGAATTTGATCTCAGCGACTCACTCGTAGTAGCGTAAGCACTGCTACAAACGTTTGGATACACCCATTTGCAGATGCAGACCATATTGAGAAGGTTAAAGAGGACTGTAGGGGTTGGAGACCTTTTAATCTTTGTCAGACAGCAAGAGTGCAGTCAACTCAAGGGGGCAATAGAACGTCAGTTGCGGGAGAAACTTGGAAGAGGCGACGGTGGGGGTATTGGATGAAAGAAGGAGGTCTGTACAGTGAGTGATTCAGACAGAGGCTATATGACTAAAGTATATGCTTTGGTGTGTGTGTGTGTGCGCGCATATGGCTTTGCGTATGTTTGTTTGTGTGTATAAGGTGCCCTTATTAGTGTGTGGAGGGAAGTATGGATGTGGTTGAGGGGTTGGAAGACTCAGAAGGTGAATAGGAGATGTGCACATGTAAATGTAACCAGTGTGGGCCCACTCACAATGTGCGGTACGGGCATTTTTTGCTGAGATGTTGGAAATGTCTATTATTGGGCTGGTATTTTTCATCAATTTATACTGTACCAGGTCAGACTTGTATACAACTATAAGCCAGTGTGCTAACTTTGGCTGTGAATTTCGTAGGGTAAGACAGTGTATACAGACACTTGGTCGATCTTTCACACCTGCTTACAAAAAACACAGCTACAACGGTTGCTTTAATTTTATGGTTGTGAAACGCTGACCAGTGCAATCATGTCAGTTTTTGCTCTGCCTTTGCCAGCCATTTTTTGGTCATAGTGCGTTGGTGTCCTTGTATGTTCTGTTTGTCATTCATGCTAAGCCTCAACACTGTCACGCAGTTGCTTGAATTATTTTTTTTTTTCTTCCTCGCATTTTGTCTTCTTCCTGTGCCTTGCGGCATGCTACCATCTTGAGTAGACCATGCCCAGAAGACAAATTCAGTGCTATAGGAACTGACAGGGAGTGATATATGGGAAGAAGAGATTTCTGGAAAATCTATAGCGGTGTTTTAAGTTTTGCATCATGTGTTCATGCTCGTTTTCCTTCCCCTGAACGCAGTCAAAACAGGGAGACTCGGCTGTACTATTAGGGGATATCATCAAGTTTTTCAAGATAATGGTGAAGGGTGGCCCAATGATGTCAGCATTTTTCTGCCAGTTTGCTAGGTGGTAGCCATGCGCCCTCTCATTTAAATTCTCAAAGGTGTTCTTTAATTCATTTTTATTTGACAGTTGCACTCAGTTTCCTGAAATAGCAGAGGTGGTGTAGTGTATAGGGTGTGTTAGTCTGTTCAAGCAAGGTGCGTGTCTGTCGTAATGAGTGACTTAAAACTACCCAGTCTCACATCAGTTGAAAGTACAGCCAATGTGGTTCATTGCCTGTGTGTTGAGAGTGTTGCATTGGACTCTCTATCCTTTGCAGACCAATTTCATGAGTGTCACAGGTGTTATTCTCCCATTGGCCGTTGATCCAACACGTCCGGTTATGAGTAGCTAGTGAACATGTACCTTCGGTGGCCTCTGTTTCTGCAGACATCTGCCCAGCAGATCCCGCACGTCTGGCACACTGTCCACTTTGATCAGGTCCTCACACCAGTAGGCAGCTCAGTGTTCCTCTGCTGGACGAGGCCTTTCAGCCCCTCATGCATCTATCCTTGCTGCCTCTGCACCACAAATGGCTGACATGGAGTTGGCAATTAGAAAACAGTTGCTGTTCCCCAATCTGTCGGTCAACGCGGGCATGCCTTCTTTAAAAATTCTTACTTTTTCTTTATAGAAGGTATCTCATGGGGGCGAGGCCCTGTGTTGGTGATGCCTCCAGTGAGAATCATAAGGGAGGCCGTCCATCTTGGGATCGCTCTTTGGGCCTTGTTCACCTCAGGAGGCTCCGTAGGAGGGCCTCATTAGACAGCTGCACCCATTTAGAACTTATGGGTTCTTCGTTGTGTCTTGGCACTGGACGCAGCCAGTGATCAAGATTCTCAGTTCTTACAACATATTCCAGGGACATGGCCTTCCATTTTACATCTGGTGTCTCTTTATGCATTCTTTTCATATCTTTTTGGCTGAGAACCATTACCCAGGCTCCCCTTTCAACCGCACTCGCATTGATTGGATCTCTCTCGTGGATTGCTTGGAAGTCTTGGGCCAGGGATGACACTTGGCAGTGTAAGTCTCAGGTGCCTACTCGCAGCGTACGTGTGTGTATATTTGCGAATACGCTGATCATGACACCTCACTTCTCCAACAGAACTTGATCATCGTCCTGTAACAGAAACCATTGGGTGAGGAATTTACATCCCATGATGCCAGTCTCATGCTGGATTCTCAGACAGCATCATTCGTTCTGCCCTTAAAAAAGTATGAACCAGATGAACTGTTGGTCTCAATCATGAGGCATGTGAGATCCGGAGTAATTGCCAGCTACAGAGGCTTTCCCTATCCAGCCCGCTTTTGAAGCACTCAGAAGGAAAGAAGTGCATTGGCTATCAGAAGGTTGTCATCAGTTGCTTTGTTTATATTCCAGAGATGTTTGTGTTTTAATGATAGGGCTGATGATTTCAGGGGAGTTTCTTTCATGCAGCTGATAGGGGTTTCTGGACATCGAACAGAACACATCTGGGGCCAATACACCTAGCTTAAATCTTTAGACAAACTTTGACATGGTACAGTGTCTTAAATGGGGGAGTCAGCATGTTACTCCCTGTTTGGCAAGTGTTTCTTGCCATTGTATAAGTCTCCATGTTTACGTCCATTCTTTCACTCCCTGTTAATGCGATGGTCCTCAGGGGGTGTTGATCCTGCTTCGGCGCCAATGGAATGTGATTTTTGAAAGGCTTTGCAGCTGCCAGCTGTGACCTTCTGGGCATATTAGGTATGCGGTATCGGCAGCCAAAATTTGAATTGCAATTGCATATTGTGCGAGCGTTTGTTTTTGTTTTAAATAGAACTTTTAAAGCAAAACAAAGTAAAAAAAAAATTACTGTCTGTCTATGTTTATTACTTTTTATGAGATTAGACACAAGATCGTAATTATGTGCATTTGCCGAACGTTTCGCATGTAAAAGTGTGACATGGGCATCTTTGATGCCTCCCAGCAAGAACACTGTGCATGTGAGACATAGATTTATGCATTTGGAGAGTGCCATACCATATTACTCTTAGGCACACAAATTTACAGAGCTGGTCCTAGAAACAAAATGCCATCTTTTCCGGGCTTTGTGGTCAAAAATGGCATAACTGTTCATGCGAAGTGTTCGGAAGAGTGTCTGAAAACGGCACGAGGTGCCATGTTTGTGGGGGACCTGCTCACTCGATTTTAGAGAATGACATCAAATGTAATTTGTGTCTTCTAGAATTTTTTGAGTTACAGTTGGCATTAGATTAGCCTAAATTGTTTCAAGCTCAATGGGTCATGTAAATTTTCTGGTCTAATGAGTGTAAATATGCCTTAGACAGGCCAAAACGTACAGTGGCAAATGTCGGCCGCGGGATCGACAAAATTAGAAAAAAATCAGGCACCTCTAATTTCCTGAACTAATAACAGATTTTCACTTCAAACTGTGGTTGTATTCTAAATGGTATCTTTTGTCTTTTAAATGGTTAAATGACAGTAAATGAAGCAAAAAATACCTGCATTATCCATTTTAAATGATGCTTAGGGACTAAATAGTCCACAGACGGGGGTCGACAGTGAATATTTGCAATGTTTTCCCGCTAAATTGACCGTCTTGCGACATATTCCCTCTCAAATTTTTAAACCAGATTTCTAAAAATGGTAGGTATGCATAATTTTTAAACTATTGAATAGTCTTCCAGACAGAACTTTTTGCTTATTTAGATTGTCATAATAATCTGTGACTACCAATACTAGTGTAAAGATCTCATAAAATCCGCACAAAATATTAGTATTGGAGTAAAGAAAATGATGTCAGAAGGCTCAACCGATAGACTGAACTCAACTGAAAAGAAAAATTATTCACAAAGTCCTTACTCGTTCGAGAAATTCTCACTTTAGGACACTCTACAGGAACAGACTTTCGTGAAAGGAAGCAATTCAGAGATGATATTTCAAACAGGAAAGTGCGTCTTTGAAGAACTTTCATGATATCTTTGGGACGTTAGGATCATTTGGCCGAGTCTACAATACAGAGACCTTCCCAGATGGAAGAAGTATGGGGCGCAGAGGGTGAGGTTGGAAGCAAACACCACTGAGGAGCTGATAGGATATACATCAAGTGAGTGGGGGCCATCGGTACAGCACGGGACGGGCATTGGCACCGCTAACCCACAGTCGCCTTGGTCATGGAAGTTCACCCTCCCTTGATCCTCACTCAGAGGTTGGTGGCCCACTGGTACCCTTCTGATGAAGAAGTCATTCTTCAAAGTAGATCAGCATGTTGAGGTTCGTGGCTGCCCAGTGAATTTTGATTTTGAACTGCTCAAAGTTGTCTGTGCTGTCTGCTCTTCTTTTATTATGATCCTCATCAGGTGGAGATGGGGATGATGCTTCTACGCTCTGATCAGAGTCATCCTCAGAAGACTTGGATTATTTGTCTTGCGTGGACGCTTGTTCGGTGAACTTGGCTGGGATTGCTGAAAGGCAAATTCAGAGCCCATTGTTGACTTCCATTGGTTTTGTTTTTGCATGCTTCCTATATAGAGATGCTAGTGCACCCTGTGTCAGTGTGGGGGGAAAAAAAAAGGAAAGGAGGGGAGGGAAGAGGTGTTTTATTTTAGCTTCAGTGTGTGTGTAGTGTGTGGTTGTTGTTTGCGTGCCAAGGGTGTGGTGTGTGTGTGTGTGTGGGTGTGGTGGTGTGTGTGTGCAAAGTGTGCGTAGTTCAAGAAGTCGAGCCAGTTAGTGTGTGCTTGTCGTTCGAGTGTCATGCGTCAATTGGTGGTTTTGTGGTCGCTGGTAGTGTGTCGTGGCGCAAGGTGTGTGGTGTTGTTGCGTGTCTTGTGTGGTGTGTGTGTGTGTGTGTGGCGTGGTGTGGCAACCTAATATTCATGTGATTGTGAAGTGTGTTTCAAGGACATTATAGAACACTTGTTGCTATGCAACCTTTTTACAATGTTGAAGTTGGAAAGAGATTTACTGGAGGGATAATTTATAAATGATCACAATTTAACACGGGATAACATTTCTTTTTTGTATGTACTTTCTCGCTCATTACGTCTTATTTAATACTAGCTAAGCTCAAACGCTGAAGTAACCTTAACAATAGCAACAAGAAAAGCAAACTAAATAACACACAACAATTTGATCATGTATTTTTTTAATGCTGTCTTTTTTATAAAATGGTGCTCTGTTCTCTGTTTTCTGTGGACTGTGTTGTATAAGTGGGAGAGGGAGGGGTTGAAGAGAGTGAGAGAGAGAATAAACGGAATGATGGTGATGGGCATACATACACGTGAGAAAAATCCAATACAAGTTTACTACTGCTTCCTTTCTTCAATACTATTACAAAATACACGATGATCGATGACAGAAAATTCAAAAGGCACCATTGCATGAAAACAAAAAAACGCTAAACAATCACTATGAGGCATTAACTTCGAAGGAAAAAACGCTAGTGCTAGGGTTATACGAACACGGTCCGGGCGCAAGATCGACCAGATAGTTTTGTTACTTGTGCTGACCAAAATTCATTCGCCTACTTCCGGTAATCGATATGTCAGAAATAATTTAATAAAATATGCCCAAACATTTATTATATAAAACATATAACACATACGATTCGACAATGTGCAATCTTGAAATGGATAGATGATTATTTAATGTTTGTAGTAAAATGAGCCTTTACAGATAAAAGTGTTAGTACTCAACGATCGATTAGGAAGGACAACAAGAGGTACGCAGCACGTGTGTTCTTTCATAACATCTTTCACGTTGATCACTGTGTAATTGCAAAATAACCGCAAGAAATCTGGTCATTTGTAACCGATCAGTCGCTATTGTTGACTCGTGATGTGTCTTAAAGTATCGATCTTGCCATTATCACAAAATAAAACTGTACCATGAAAAGATCCTGGAACATGGACCGTCCCATTCATTTCGAATGCGGAACTTGTGTATAGGTTCCGACGCACTTGCCATGTTTGGTGTCGCCATTGTGAGTTTGCATTGTTGTGGACTCGCGAATTTCCGCGACACTGCTTTTCCCGCGGCTTGCGATTGGTGGAGTGCAGGACGAGGTTATTTGCATACGGCTGTGGTAGACTTTGAAAGAATTCTCTTTCCAGCGCACCTTAAGATGATATTTCTTTATTCAGTATTTTTTGGAGATAAAGTAGTTTAAAGTTTAACCAATTTTTCCAACTGCGTTTTCTCAAATTTTACTACTGGACTTTAATTATTTTAGATATGAAACTTATACTGTTTTAATGATGAAATCTTTCATTTTATTATGAACTATTTTTAGATTCCACTCTGTCCAGCATGTGTAAAAGTGAGTTGAGATTTTCCAACACGTACCAACTGTCGGGTTCGGCGGGACATCGGCAATTCGCTGACGGCGAAGCTGATCTTTTCTTTTCAGGGGGTATTTTTCATTAGATTTTCTCTTCTCTCAGTGCAGCCCGCATTCATGACAAAAATGGAAATTAACATCGAGGAATTAAAAGTAGATTATAAATAAAGGTTTATTCAGAATCAAAAAGCATCGTTATAGATACTCGGGATGTATTACACCGAGTGCAGTAGACTGCCTTGTGTGATGAAGATTGGTTCTTTAGGACTTGAAAGTTGGCCTACTGTTCACCTAAATCAACCTTTCGCCTCACTGTGATCAGAGGCGTGCGCTACCTAATATTAGTGTTGCATTAAAAAGTTGAAAAATTTGATCTAACAGATCTAGCAAATGATTAGACTGTTGTTAGGTTTGTTGGTAAAGCAAAATAACTGAGCAGGGAGTTTACTGTTAAATTCCTTTTTTTGGCATTTCCATTTTTGTTTTCTTTGTGTTGTTGTTTTTTTCTGCCCAAATCATAATGAATAGGTAAACCTTTTTCAGCCACTAGTAAAAATACTCATTTGTTGTGTATAGATCTTTCTCAGGGAAAGAGTCATAGACACTCACACATTGTTCACAACATGCAATTATTGACACAGAATAAGTGCAATGCTCATAAAACAAGAACAGTAACTTGCTCCGCTCTGTTACTGGCTCATCATTAACTCATACACCACCTTACATACATGGCCACAAGCAAACTACAGACCACGTTGACATGTAACAGTTATCCTATGTTATCCCGTCGTTCAACGCTCTGGAGCAAGTCATGAATGTCCTGTGAATGTGAGTGCATTGTGAGAAGGACCGATGACATCCCGGGGAGCATACTTGATCAGAATGTGCACATTGCGGCCCGAGAAACCATTGTGCCTGTGAGTGCCTACACCTGCCAGCTGCTGCCACTTCCGTTTCCTCCATGGTACAGTGACGTCGTCGGCCACTTTCAGAAATAAGGTTATCTTCGCGCGAGATTCATCCCGTCTGTTAGCCAGGTCTGTCCTGTACTGTCTCTGTACTTCTGTCTATCATGATGTTCATCTGCAGTTAGATTTGGCTTTTGGTGCGGAGGTCTCTTTTTAAGGAAGCCTTGAAAGTGAAGCGCAGTTGTAACCGCGAGTCTTTCATTGAGAGATCGCTCTGATTTGTATTAGCGCTGTGGTGCTGATGAAGATCCAGTATTATTGATTGTGTGTTTTGCTGGCAACCTTGAGATTTCCTCCATTGGGATAGATTTCCTAAACATTACCTTCTCCAAAGGATTGTGTTTTCACACGGTCGACTTGAGGGTTTAGTTGAGAGTGTCTGTTGGCAAGATAATGACAAATAACTGCAAACTGCAAAACTGATTTTAATAAACTTTGTTGAAAGGTAATGATTGAGATCTTTCAAGGTGTGAAACCCATTGATTTTTGGTGGAAATCAGGAGTGCAAACTTGGGTTAGAAAGTTGGATCTGTGATGTTTCAGATCTTGGGGGGCTGATGTTTGTGGTCACCATGGTTCCCTTTTAAATTTCAACATGTGTTTTAACCCAGTAAAACGTGCTGATGCTTCCACACATTAATGTGGCTTCAGGTTTGAGAGCAACCAACAAAAAGCATCGCCTGTAGGGCATTTGAGAAACCTCTAATGCTAGGGCGCTTCTTAGTGGAGCTTGTTGTGGACCTGAGAAGGCTGGGACAACTTTGTATGGTAAGAGTAGAGGTGTCCACTCGAAACTTGTCACTATCGGTGCAAGGAAGAGAAGTTGTTTTGTCAGTAAGTCAGTTGTTTTGTGGCGCGTTTCAACAGGTGTCCAAGCCCTGGGACTTTCTACTGTGATCTGAATCGACCTCATTGCGTCCGTGAAAGTGGCCAGTTACATTTCTATCTGGTACTGGTTGTCAACATGCAAATCAGTTGAGTGACCAATGTCATCAGCAGTGTCTAGGCCCTTCAACAGAGTGCTTGTGTGTGTGTGTGTTGTGGACAGAAACATGACAGTTCAGACAGCATGCTGGCCTTGTATTATCGCCTTGCGGGGGGTTCCACGTGAAGTTCTTGAGTCTCAACGGCTGGGGGGTGCAGACCTCATAGGTTCGGACTACCACACTGCTGCGCCATCAGATCCTAAGACCTTAGTCACAAGCCGCAATGTGCATAGTACTGCAAGCTGTCCTTCTTTCAACTCCCAGGTGTTGAAGTAAAACCTACGCAGATCCGGTACCAGCGAGCCCAACAGAGGAAGTCATCGGGCAAGGCCTGAAGTGAAAGGATGAGAATGTTCGTGCATGTGTGTTTTGTCTCTGTGTGGTGGGTGTGTACTTTTTTCCTGCTTATCACACGTCACTCCAACTGCTCTCAAACTTGATATTTTAGCAGCCATGTATTGATATGCACACCTCATATGTTAAAACTTCATGAATTCAGCAAGGGCTTCAGCTTTGCACATTGACATCACGGAGGTCAAGTAGAGTATGAAGCTTATTTTTGTTTGTCAGCTTTGAGTGCAAAGGGTAGGCTGTGCAGTAATTGTGTTCGCTCCTCGTGTGGACTATACACATAGAAGCTTAT
>JAMYXO010006090.1:5000-14275 GCA_033310375.1 Conus canariensis | reverse complement strand
ACAAGAGCTGAATGGGCAACAGTACTCTTCACAGACGAGTCAAGGTTCACCCTCAGGTTCAACGACGGGCGGGTTCGCGTCTGGCGACGTCCTGGAGAACGCTACGTTGACGCTGCCGTCAGGGAGCATGACCGCTATGGAGGTGGGTCCGTGATGGTGTGGGGTGGGTTCAGCCTACGTCACAGGACCCCCCTACACCGTGTTGAAGGCCGCCTGACCGGTGCCACCTACCGCGACACCATCATCCGCCCCCTTGTGATGCCCGCCCTGAGGGCAGTTGGCCAGGGCGCCCAGTTCCAGGACGACAACGCGCCGTGCCACCGCGCCGCCATCGTGAATCAGTTCCTACAAGGGCAGCAGGTGACAAGAATGGACTGGCCTGCCAGGTCACCAGATTTGAACCCCATAGAGCATCTGTGGGACGTGCTGGGGAGGCGAGTGCGGGCCCACAACCCTCCAGCAGACACCGTGGACCAGCTGTTTCAGTTGCTGGAGCAGGAGTGGCAGGCGATCCCCCAGGACACTCTCCGCCGCCTGGTGCACTCCATGAGACGTCGACGTGACGCTTGTTTGAACGCGAACGGTGGTCATACCCGTTATTAACATCATGACATCTACCATAGACTCTTGTTACTTTTCATTTTGGGGGTATGCCTCTTTAATCAAGTATAAAACAAAGATGATTTTTTGTCACGGTGTTTGAATAAATTTGAATGGATTGAGGAATAATAAAAATAAAATATTCAATCATTAAATTATGTTCAGCTTTGTTTTCTTTCGAATGACAGCAGTTTTCCTAAGTGGTACTTCAATTGTTTTGAGTAGTGTATATATATATGTGTGTGTGTGTGTGTGTGTGTGTGTGTGTGTGTGTGTCTGTGTGTGTGTGTCTGTGTGTGTGTGTCGTGTCGGTGTGTGTGCGTGCGTGCGTGCGTGCGTATTGTGTGTGTGTATATGTGTGTGTTAGGTTTAGGTTTAGGTTTATAGGGACAATTGCCTTTAGCAATTATAGCCAGAACTGGCTTTACATGTCCCTTCTGTATGTTATCTGGTCTTTATACGGTCAGGTCTTTAACTCGCTCAAGTCTTTATTTATCATAGTCAAAATAAATGATCTTCAATAATACACTATCATCGATAGAGCTTTTGAAAAAGTTAGTACTTTGTGCACGTTTAATGTTAGGGGTTAATTTATTCCAAAGATTTGTTACTCTGTTACTAAAAGAAAATTTCCTTATGTTAGTGCGACATATTCATGATAAATTTTATCCACACTATTTCTGGTAATATCAACTCTTGATGCAGTAAAAAATTTTGAAATAGGAATATTGTCAACACAATTAAATATTTTATAGACTTGGATCAAATCGCCCCTCACTCGTCTTGTTTTTAGAGTAGGCAGTCCAAGAGCTTTTAACCTACCTTCATAGGGAAGATTTTGTATATTCTTTAAAAGCTATGTTGTCTTCTTTGTACTCTTTCCAGAGCAGCAGACTGCCTCTTCAATCGAGGATACCAAATTGTATTGCCATATTCCAAATGTGGCCTAACGAAAGCCTTGCATAGTTTTGTAAAAATATCTTTATCTATGTGAATAAAAGTACGTTTAATTATACCAATCATTTTATCTAGCTTTATTTATAGAGTTTTGAATATGCTTATCGAATACCAGGCCAGAATCAAAAGTGACACCAAGATCTTTTTCATAATCACATGTCTGAAATATCTGCACGCTCACCAGTATTACTGTTTAGCATTGTATATTGGTATCTTTGGTTCTTACGTCCAACATGTAACACGTTGCACTTGTCCGCATTCAAATGCAAATTCCATGTGGTAGACCATTTGGACAAATTATCAATATCATTTTGTAATGTATTATGATTATAAGTTGTATTATAAATTTTTGTATCGTCAGCGAATATTTTGCAAATACTTTCCACCGAGTTTGGCAAATCATTTATAAATATTGTAAATAATACGGGACCCAAAATACTCCCTTGTGGTATACCACTTAAAACTTCTGTAAAATCTGAATATGAACTTCCTACTCTGACTCTTTGCTGTCTTTTAGTTAAAAAATCCCTTATCCATGAATGCACTCTACCTGTAATTCCATATGATGATAATTTCACTAAAAGCCTGGGGAACAGAATCAAAGGCCTTTTTAAAGTCTAAATAAAGTACATCTACATTGTTGCCATTATCTAAAAGTTTTGTTAAATCCTCCATGACAAGCAGAAGTTGTGTTACACAAGATCGATGTTTACGGAAACCATGCTGGCATTCTGTATATAAATTATTCAAGGTCATATGATCTACGATCACATCACGTATAATTGATTCCATAATCTTACATACAATTGATGTAAGACTAACAGGCCTATAATTTCCAGGATCTGTCCTAGTACCTTTTTTAAATAAAGCTGTTACATTTGCAGACTTCCAATCCATTGGTGGTGTGTGCGTGCGTGCGTGCGTGAGCGCGCGTGCGTTGAGTCGGTGTGTGTGTGTGTGTGTGTGTGTGTGTGGTGTGTGTGTGTGTGTGTGTGTGGTGTGGTGTGTGTGACAATGCACTGTAATTCCCTGCGATGCAATGCAATAAAATACAATGGGCCGCAATACAGCACAGTGTATACATACATACAGCACAGTGTATACATACATACATACATACATGCATACATACAGAGACAGAGAGAGAGAGAGAGAGAGAGAGAGAGAGAGACAGACAGACAGACAGACAGACAGACAGACAGACAGACAGACAGACATACAGACAGACAGGTTTTCATTTTTCCATTGCTCTGATTTGGCTGTACTGTCTTGCAGTATATTGCAGTCCGTTGAATTGCGTTTTAGTGTACGGTACAAATGCTGCACATTTTACAACATGGTGCATTGCTGTGAACAGTTTCCTGTTGTACTGCGTTGTATTTCATTGCACTGATTTTGTTCGCGATGCGTCGAAATTGTATTCCACATCTGTTGTTCCAGACAGGACGCCCGGGAGTCTCTCAGCTGCGCTCTATTATGTTGCACTGTAAGGCACTGCATCGTGTTACATCGCATTATTACGCACTGCATTCCACCGTATGGAATGACGTGCTCTACTCTGCTTCGCACAGCATGGCAATGCATTGTAGTATACTGTGTTGTTTCATTTCATTGACGTGACATGGCTTCGTTTAGGCTGGCTGTACTACCGAGGATGAATACACGGACGCTGCAAATAAAGCCACGTCCACTTGTTACGTCCTCAGCGTTATAGACTATATTTTTTACTCTTCCCATGTCTCGTTGGACTGCCCAACAAAGAGAGACTACATGACTTCACGTTCGCAAAAAAAAAAAACAAACCCTGCTAAACATTGGACCTCAGTTTCACCGTCTAAAGCGAAATTTCTCGTCTGGAAACCATTACTTAAAGGTCTGTTGTGAAGGGAAAGGTTGAAAAACAAAAACCCTCTCTCCCGTCCACAACAAAATTAACAACTAAAATAAAAGGAAATGAATGAACAGAATGAAATAAACAGACAGATCAATACATCAAAAAGAAAGTAAATGAATGAACAGAATGAAATAAATAAATAAACGGATCGATAAATTCTTTTTAAAACAAAATATCGAAACATATTGCCACGAGATTCGAACCGCAAAACCTACGACCTATCCACTTCTGAAGGGCCATGTTACCCGCCGGGCCACCATCCAGACAGTAAATACGGAAATGCGGGGACAATCTGCACGAGCGTCCTGTTCGCAACGAACTGCTGTGGTATGGGCTGCTTAGATAAATCATCATTATCTTTTGGGGTTTGCATGTCTGCCGTTGTGATTGAGTGCGGGTGTTTCTGTCTGTGTACGTGCATGTGCGTGCATTTGAGTGAGAATGTATGTGTCTGTGTGCATGCATATGTTTATGTGCGTGCGTGCGTGCGTCCGTGTGTGTGTGTGTGTGTGTGTGTGTGTGTGTGTGTGTGTGTGTGTGTGTGTGTGTGTGGTGCGTGCGTGCGTGCGTGCGCGCGCGTTTTGTTTTTGTATGGTTTAGGGGGCTGGCGGAAGTGAATATGTGTGTGCGTACATGTGTATACATGTGTGTGCCATTGAGAGAACGAATGCGAATGCGAATATTTTTTCAGTTTAAGGCCACAGCCCCATACTGAAGGGGTTTCATACATGCATCATACAACATTTCCAATACGCAACAAAATGAAATCTGTGAAAAAATGTAGATATGTTACAAAAGGCAGAGTACATTAAGACGTTACTGTCCCAATTCTCTTATTTGCTTCACAAATATACATGGCTGAATTCAAAAGTGTATTCTCATTCCTTGTTGACAGCAAGAGAATTAGCCTGAAATCACATGGTTCGGTGTAGTACTTGGGTTGAATAAGTTTTATTCTAAGATCGCTCAGAGCAGGACAGCAAAACAAGAAGAGGGGGAGACAGGCAGACAGGTGCAGGGTGAGCGAGAGAAACAGAGAGAGAGAGAGAGAGAGAGAGAGAGAGAGAGAGAGAGAGAGAGAGAGAGAGAGGGAGATAGAGAGAGGGGGAAACAGACAGACAGAGAGAGACAGAGACAGACAGACAGACAGGCGGAGGGAGAAAGCGAGAGAGGGAGAGAGAGGGAGAGAGAGAGAGAGGGGAGAGAGAGAGAGAGAGAGAGAGACAGAGAGAGAGAGAGACAGACAGACTGACAGAGACAGAAACAGGCAGACAGACAGGTAGACTGACAGTCGGACAGACAGACTGAAAGAGAGAGAGAGAGAGAGAGAGAGAGAGAGAGAGAGAGAGAAGAGAGAGAAACAGACAGACAGACAGAGACAGACAAAGACAGAGACAAAGACAGAAAGAGAGACGGACGCAGACAGAGAGAGAGAGAGCGAGCGAGAGAGAGAGAGAGAGCGAGCGAGAGAGAGAGAGAGAGAGAGAAGAGAGAGAGAGAGAGAGAGAGAGAGAGAGAGAGAGAGTACATCAATGGGCATCGGAGTCAGCTATTCAGATTAAACGGCCAGGTAGGGAATAGAACACAAACAGAGAGAGAGCGAGAGAGAGAGAGAGAGAGAGAGAGAGGGAGGAGACAGAGAGACAGACAGAGACAGACAGACAGGCGGAGGGGGGGGAGAGAGAGAGAGAGAGAGAGAGAGAGAGAGAGGGGGGATAGAGAGAGAGAAAGAGAGAGACGGAGACAGACAGACAGACAGACAGACAGAGAGAGAGACAGACAGAGACAGACAGACAGGCGGAGGGGAGAGACGGAGAGAGAGAGAGAGAGAGAGAGAGAGAGAGAAGAGAGAGAGAGAGAGAGAGAGAGAAACAAAGAGACAGACAGACAGAGACAGAAACAGGCAGACAGGCAGACTGACAGTCGGACAGACAGACTGAAAGAGAGAGAGAGAGAGAGAGAGAGAACAGACAGACAGACAGACAGACAGAGACAGACAAAGACAGAGACAGAAAGAGAGATGGACGCAGACAGAGAGAGAGAGAGAGAGGGAGAGAGAGAGGAGAGAGAGAGACAGAGAGACAGACAGAGAGAGAGAGACAGACAGAGACAGACAGCGACTGACAGACATACAGGCGGAGGGGAGAGAGAGAGAGAGAGAGAGAGAGAGAGAGAGAGAGAGAGAGAGAGAGAACAAAGAGACAGACAGACAGAGACAGAAACAGGCAGACAGACAGACAAGTAGACTGACAGTCGGACAGACAGACTGAAAGAGAGAGAGAGAGAGAAAGAGAGAAGAGAGAGAGAGAGAGAGAGAGAGAGAGACAGACAGACAGACAGAGACAGACAAAGACAGAGACAGAGACAGAAAGAGAGATGGACGCAGACAGAGAGAGAGAGAGAGAGAGAGAGAGAGAGACAGAGAGAGAGAGACAGAACAGAGACAGACAGGATGACAGACATACAAGCGGAGGGGAGAGAGAGAAGAGAGGAGAGAGAGAGAGAGAGAGAGAGAGAGAGAGAGAAAAGAGAGAGAGAGAGAGAGAGAGAGAGAGAACAAAGAGACAGACAGACAGAGACAGAAACAGGCAGGCAGACAGACAGGTAGACTGACAGTCGGACAGACAGACAGACAGACAGAGACAGAGAGACAGAGACAGACAGAGACAGAGAGTACATCAATGGGCATAGGAGTCAGCGATCTTGCACTCAAAGGCCAGGTAGGGGATGGAACACAGAGACCGCCTCACCCAAAGAGGAAGACTGCGGGCAGCAGGCCACAATCCCTAACACAGAAAACCAATTACGGCTCGTTATTTCAAGGGATCAAGAAGGAGGAAGGGAGGAAGAGAAAGAAGAGGGGCCTGGGAGGGTGGGGGGGGGGGGGGTGAACGAGAAAAACAGATAAAGAGTAAAAAAAAAAAAAATAGAGAGGAAGAGGAGGAGGAAGAAGCATTTGGAAAGAGAGAGAGAGAGAGAGAGAGAGAGAGAGAGAGAGAGAGAGAGAGAGAGAGAGAGAGAGGGAGAGAGAGAGAGTTGAAGAAAAAAAAGAACGAGAAGAAAATAGAGTGATGAGTGAAGGGGCAAGGGAAGACAGGGAAGGACAGAAGACAGTGGAAGTTAAGGTAAGAGAGCTGAAGGAAGAGAGGACGAAACAAACAAAACAAAATAAAAAACAAAAAAAAAAACCAGAAAAAAACAGAAAAAGCTGCGAAAAATGAAAGAAGAGGAATAACAACAACAATAAAAAAAGAAACAAAGACAAAACAAAACAGGACTGGAATGCGACAGGAGGCGAAAGACGACGGGGAAGAGAAGACAAAGAAATAGAGACTAGACGACAATGAGAAGAAGAAGAAGAAGAGGAGGAAGGAGAAGACGAAGAAGAGGAGGAAGAAGAAGAAGAAGGAGAAGAAGAAGAAGAAGAAGAAGAAGAAGAAGAAGAAGAAGAAGAAGAAGAAGAAGAAGAAGAAGGAGGAGGAGAGGAGAAGAAGAAGAAGAAGAAGAAGAAGAAGAGAAGAAGAAGAAAGCATGGTCAAGCGAAATAAGATATATACGTTTTGATGAGGTCAACAACGAAAGAATAATTTCGCCCTGCTGATTTTCTTTTCTCTTTTCTTTCTTCTTTCTCTATCTTATTTCTTTTTTTTTTTTTTGCAGGGGGGGGGGGGGGGGGGGGGGGGAGGGGGGGGGGAGGCTGGGTGTGTGTGTGTGAATAAAATCTACAATTAAGAAAGCACCGTTTACGAGAAATGTGTGTAAACGAAACATAACAAATATGAATGAACCATAATGATGATATAGAAAACATGACAATGTGGGTAGGTTGCAAAGTAAGAGTAAGCGTTTTTTTGCATTGTTTTCTTCTTCTAATCATTTTCGTCCCCCTCCCCCTTCTCCTCTTCCTCCTCCTCTGTCTCCTCCTCCTCCTTCTTCTTCTTCTTCTTGTCCTCCTCCTCCTGTTCCTTCTATTCCTCCTCCTCCTCCTCTTCTTTTTCAACTTCTGTTCCTTCTGATTTCTTCTTTGTCACAACTCCCGCGGTTAAATGATAATCTGTATGACTAAGTTACCCGCGGTTTTTGTTTCTTTTTTACGCGGTTAAATGATAATCCGTATGACTAAGTTACCCGCGGTTTTTGTTTCTTTTTTACGCGGTTAAATGATAATCCGTATGACTAAGTTACCCGCGGTTTTTTTTTTTTTTTTTTTACGCGGTTAAATGATAATCTGTATGACTAAGTTACCCGCGGTTTTTGTTTCTTTTTTACGCGGTTAAATGATAATCTGTATGACTAAGGTTACCCAGCGTTTTTTTTTTACGTTTAGAATCTACATTTATGAGTTAATGTGTGACCGATGGTTGGTTGTATCGACTGATCGATCGATCGAGTGACTGATTTAACTGATTGACTGATCGATTGATTAATGTACAGTATTTTGAGAACGGTATAACCGTCCAAGCCGCTTCAGAGGACCCGTCACGCATGATACCGTCCAGAAACAACACCGACACCACAACACCAACTCCAATACCAACCACCAACAAAGCAACTGATGTTTATGTCCAGCAGGCAGAGGGTTAACTACGCTACCTTGCCCTGATATCCTGCCCATAACATTGGGGAAGAATGGGATGTTAAAGAACGAAGTTGCTACGGGGTAATGCATGGAGGTGTTGGAGGGAAGGAGGGGTGTGTGGAGGGGAGGGGGTGGCTGGAGAGTGGGCTGGGGGGATGGGGGGGGGGGGGGGGGGGGGACGACGAGGGATGGGAGGGGAAGAAACATTCATTACAGAACTAGAACATCCTGGTGGTCAGTGCTGCTCGGCCGTCTAATGACCAGCCGGACACGCTGGCCACCACCTTCACAATCTGGGTTAATGAACAGTGGTCAATGCACCACGTCGATTGACGTGAACTGGGAACCGTTAAAATGACACCATTTTCTGTCTGTTTGTATCTGTCTGTCTGTCTGTCTGTCTGTCTGTCTCTCTCTCTCTCTTCCTCTCTCTCTCTCTCTCTTGTCTCTCTGTTTATTTCTTCTTTCTTTTCTTCCTTCTTCTTCTTCTTCTCTCTCAGTCACTCTCTCTCTCTTTCCTCTCTCTTTCTCTCTCTCCTCACCTCTCTTTCTTCACCGTCTCTCTTTTTTTTTCTCTCTCATCTCTCTTTCTCTGTTTACTTCTTCTTCTACTACTACTACTACTACTACTACTACTACTTCTACTACTACTACTACTACTACTACTACTACTACTACTGCTGCTGTCTGCTGCTGTTTGCTGCTTCTACTACTACTACTTCTACTACTACTACTACTACTACTTACTGCTGCTGCTGCTGCTGCTACTACTACTACTACTTCTCCTCCTCCTCCTCATTCCTCATCCTCCTCTTTGTCTGTCTGTTTGTCTGTGTGTCTGTCTGTCTGTCTGTCTGTCTGTCTCCCTAACCCGCGCTCTTCAGTTTGACATGGTGACTGTCACTGACGTCGAACGAACCTGTTTTAAAAGCCGAAAATAGTACCCCCCCCCCCTTCCCCCTAAAGTCTCTAAAGAATTATCCGATGGCACAGTGCGGTGTCCTTCGCACGTCAGATATTGACACATTGTAACTATGCATATTGAACTGTTAACAACTAACTAACGATCTTCAAATCTGAAAAGGAATTGAAAGTAACCCCGCCGGTTAACACGGACAAACAAATGACAAGACAAAACACGACGCGTTTCGACCTCTTAGGTCTTCTTCAGGCAAGATAAACAACATTCAAGACAATGAAAATGAAGAACGAGCGATCACTTCTCTTTTCAAAATTCGGCGCAAG
>JAMYXO010006089.1:0-14275 GCA_033310375.1 Conus canariensis | reverse complement strand
GATAATCAAGGTAGTTAATCAGTTTCCCCAGGTTGATAGTGTTCCCTGGACTGACGGGGACTGACTGCTACTGAGGCTAGGGCCGGGGCCGTAGCTGGTTGACGCCCCGTTCTCCACCTGTTGCTGCGGGTGTGGAGAGGCCGGCCTGAGCGCCGACAATCGCCCTACCTGCCACTGCGCCCGTGACCGGTCAGTGTTGGGCCAGTGAAGAGGAGACATTGCTCCTGCTTCTGTGCCAGCGACCTGTGTTCGAGGACGTCGCTGTGTGTGTGGCATGTGTGCCACAGCTTTGTGTTAGTGTTTGAGCCACAGCTCAAAAGTGTTTGAGCTACATCTAGTAAGAGAGACTGTCGCCGAGTGCTGGCAGAGACGCCACGAATGAGTTATTTTTTTTGTGAGCCACAGCCTTGAAGAGACTCTGTGTCAGACTTGCCCCGTCGCTGCCGCCGTCATCATCATCGCTGGACCCGGCAGTTGTCAGTTAGAATTGTATTAGTGGGTTATTTGTGTACACCTGATGGTGGGTGTACCATCCTATGCTTAATGTGTTTATTTGTATATGTTTGTTGACGGCTCGGGCAGCATAAAAAGAAAAGTGTTATTTTGTTGCCTGGCTGTCCATGTTCAGATGAGTGGGTGTGTGCATGTGAATTAAGAAAAAAAAAAAAGTCATGCACGCATCCATAATTACTGAGTGAGAGTCAGATATCCACACATGCACTTCCATCCGTAACACCACCACTAACTTTTTTTGCAGTCTTTCCAACAGGCAAACTAAGCAAGTAACTAACCAACCATGGGATGTAAGTGTAAGTATAACTTCCTTGGCAAAAATAATAAACAAACATAGGAATGTTTCAAACTGAATATGAGAAAAGGAAGCCTGAACTTAAAAGACGTCCTTTTTTTCACTTCCAACATCAGCTAGCTCCCTGACCTCCTCAGCTCCCTCCTTTCCCCTCCATTCCTAATCCCCACATGTATGCCACCTCTCTCCTTCCATGCTTCACATTACAGGACAATAATCAATACAAGGACTCCCTGAACAAATTCAAATTGATCTCTCGAACAGGTGGTATCTACGTGGGGTGACTGCAGGTGGAACTTGAAACATGAAAAAAAAAAAAAAAGATTACCGAGCAGCCAAATGAAGCAACAAATTACAAAACAGACTATACACATTTCTACCTGTTAGTTTTTTTTTTCAGACATGACAATTTCCATTAAAATGGGGAAAAAAAAGACTGACAGAAAGTCACTTACTTCTTTGAATTGGTACAAACTGGGACAAAAATTATGGAACAGAAAGGGATGTGGGATCAGGTTGGAGAGAAGGTACAAATCAAAACAATAATGATTTAATTATGTTTGCCCTGCCTGAAGAAGATCCAACAGGCTGAATAGCATAGTGTCTGTTGTGTAATTTGTTTGTTCTTACTTTTGGCAGCTCAGAAATTCTATTTTTCTTTATATATCTCAAATATGGTTTCATATACGCACACACTAGAAGAGAATTCCCTCCAAAAAGAAAAAAAATGTCCCAGGCCAAAACCTACTGTATTCCACACTAAAAGACCCTCCCAACCAGCTGACCTTGCTGAGCCTTGTCAACGTTGTAGTTGGCGTCCTGCAGCAGCTTGGCGATGACAGACTCGATGTCCTCCCCTACATACCCGGCCTGGGTCAGCGTGGTGCAGTCACAGATGGCGAAAGGGACGTCCAGGCAGCGGGCTAAGGTCTGAGCCAGCAGTGTTTTGCCTGCAACCACACAGTTTGGGTTCGAACCTCTGTTCCTTTTTGTTGCTACAATGTGAATGTTTGTTTTGCCTGCACTCACGCAGTCTGCTTTTAAAGCTGTCGTAATATCTTTAATTCTATCATGTCTATTGATAGATGTATTCCAAAGCCAGACATTACTTGATATGTGATCCAAAAAAATATTACATTAAACAAATTAACCAATACTACACATTTTCTACACAACTCTCTCACTCTGTGTATATATGTATCTATTTGTTGGACTGACTGACTTCAAAGCTGAAAACTACTTCATATGTAACCATTCAGAATTTATATTAAAAATGCCAATTCATTCATACAAAAAGAGAATTTACCATCTAAGTACACATGTACGTATCTCTCTTTACCCTCCTCTCCCTTTCCCTCGTTCTCTTAACATGTCAACGATCAAAAACATTATATACACACACACACACAAGTATCTAAACTTATAATGCTAGAAAACTACTTGTATATGCAGGGTTCATACCAATTAGTCAGAACAAAATTCCATACTTTTTCCATACCTTTTCAAGACCTCAGCAATATTTTTCCAGGACCAAAATCCAGGACTAAACCCACCCCCCCAATCTCACCTCCCATTCACCCGGCACCCCTCAACCTTATTATATATGCAGGCTTCACACACACACACACACACACACACACACACACACACACACACACACACACACACACACATACATTATATACACACACACTCGCATGCACACAAATGCAAGTGAACACAACAGAATGAACAATTCACTTACCAATCAATGAATCATGGTCACACTGCCAGCACTTGAATCACACTATCATTCAGTCACAGTTCCTTTACCATTAGATGTAATTCGGAAGACCAAGGCCAGGATTTAAACCACAGTGCCAAGGACATCCACGCTGTTGGTTCGGATGAGGAATTTGCACAGGCCCTCGATGCCAGGCGCCTGAAACTCAACCTGCCACGAGCAAACGAAACTGAAGATTGGGAGAAACTGGATGCAAAAATCGTCCAAAGACTCGATGCACTGATAGGGAAAAGCACCCTGGAACACAAACTAGCCACATATGGGGACATTGTGTATGCCACATGTAGAGACGCCTATGGAGCAAAACTACCCAAAGAGAAAACACCTCCAAAGAAATCCAGACGCCAAGAAAAGATGGACAAGATCAGGGTCCAAAAGAAAAACCTCAAGATGCAAATGAAGACCGCACTGCCAGCTGAAAAACAAGGCTTGGAAAAACTGTGGAAAGACCTGAAAGAAAAACACAGTGCCCTCAGCAAAGCGGAATCTGTGAGGAAGAGGAAGAGCAAAAAGAAGAAGACACAAGAGCGCTTCTTCAGAGACCCCTTCCAGTTTGCCAGAACACTGTTTGAGCAGCCAAAATCTGGGACCCTAAGTGTGGACAAAGGAGTTCTTGAGCAGCATCTGAGGAAAACATACTCTGACCCACAGAGCAAAGCACCACTCGACATTCAAGGTCTGGTGTGGCCAACCAACCCTGAGGAACAGTTCAATGGCAAGCCTCCAACGTTGGCGGAAATCAAGAAGGTGGTCGACAAAGCCAGAGCCAAATCATCACCAGGGCCAAACGGAGTACCTTACCAGCTTTACAAGAAATGTCCCAAGGTGCTGGAGTGGCTCCACAGGCTGCTGCGATCGGCTTGGAGAAACCAGAAGATCAGCGGCCAGTGGATGACGGCAGATGGTGTGTACATCCCCAAAGAGCAAAACTCAAGTGACATTAGCCAGTTCAGGCCAATATCACTACTGAACGTCGAAGGGAAAATCTTCTTCTCTGTCATGGCAGCAAGGCTGACCAAGTACCTGATGGAAAACAAGTACTTGGATGTGTCAGTCCAGAAAGGTGGCATCCCAGGCGTGGCGGGCTGTGTAGAACACGCCACAATGATCTGGGACGCAATCCAAAAAGCAAAAACAGAAAAGAGAGACCTGGACGTAGTGTGGCTTGATCTGGCAAACGCATATGGATCTGTGCCCCATGAGATGATACAGTTGGCTCTTGAGATGTACCATGTGCCAAAGAACATCCGCGACATGCTCAAGAAATACTTCAATGGCTTCTCAATGCGGTTCTCTACCAAGGAGTACACAACAGACTGGATCAACTTGGAAGTGGGTATTGCAATGGGCTGTGCAATTTCCCCAATACTGTTCGTGCTGGCAATGGAACTCATCTTGAAAGCAGCAACAAACAACGCGAGACAAACAGACCTTGGCGATGGATACAAGATGCCTCCTCTCAAGGCCTTCATGGATGACACTACAGTGATTTCATCCAGAGAAGACGAGACACGTCATGTGCTGGAGAGGCTGGACGACATAGTTGCCTCATCCAGAATGAAGTTCAAGCCAAAGAAATCACGGAGTCTCTCACTGAGGAAAGGAAAAGTGGCCGGATCTGTGGTCTTCAGTGTTGCCAACCAGGCCATTCCAACAGTCACAGAAGAACCAGTCAAGAGCCTTGGAAGATGGTATGATGATACGCTGAAAGACACACAAAGAGCAAAAGAAACCAAGCAGATGGCGGAGGAAGGCTTGGAGACCATTGACCAGTGTGGGCTCCCTGGCAAATACAAGGTCTGGTGTCTGCAGTTCATGCTGATACCAAAGCTGCTATGGCCTCTGATGATATACGACATCTGCACCAGCATAGTGGAGGCAATGGAAGCCAAAATCAACAAGTTCACAAGGAAATGGCTTGGTGTCCCACCCTGTCTGACTGACATAGCGCTGTACTGTCGCCAAGCAAAGCTGAAACTACCCCTGAAATCCATCCTGGAGGAATACAAAGCAGGGAAGATCAGACTTCAAAGCATGCTGGAGGACTCAGGAGACAAGGTGGTAGAAGCAATTAAGCCCCAGCTGAAGACAGGCAGAAAATGGAAAGTTCAAGAGGCGATGGATTCTGCAAAAGAAAGTCTCAAGATCAGAGAAATAACAGGACACACACAGACCAACAGACAGGGACTGGGGTGACCAAAACTGAATGGTGGTCAAAGGCCAAAGGAAAAGCCAAAAGAGACATGATGATTCAGGAGATGAGAAAAGAAGAAGACCAAAAGAGACTCCAAAAAGCAGTCCAGCAGAGCCAGCAAGGGCAATGGACAACGTGGGAGAATGCACTCCAAAGAAGTCTCACTTGGAATGACATTTGGCACATGGCCCCTCTCAGGATCAGCTTCATTCTCAGATCTGCATATGACCTTCTGCCCTCAAATGCAAACCTGGTGAAGTGGGGGAAAACAGACGATCCTGCATGCCCCCTCTGCCATGAAAAACAAACAGTGGAGCATGTCCTAAGCTCATGTAAAGTAGCCCTGGCTCAAGGAAGGTACACATGGAGGCACAACCAAGTGCTCAAAGAAATTGTACAAGTAGTCTGGGCTAGTACCAACACCACAAAAGGGAAAATCAGGACTCCAAAAGCACCCGCAACATTCTTCACGGCAGGAGGCAGCAAATCATGGCCAAGAACAACAGTGCCACTCGAAACATGCAGGCAGAGTCTGCTGGACGGGGCAGATGACTGGGAGTGCACTGCAGACCTCCCAGAATGGAAGAGTCACCCAGAGATCATCAGCAAGAGTGGCATGAGACCAGACATAGTGGTCCACTCTAAGTCAACCAAGCAGCTGATCATGATCGAGCTCACGGTGCCATATGAGAACAGAATGGAGGCAGCTCAAATCTACAAGACTGAAAAGTATGCTGATCTGGCAAACAGCCTGAGGAGAGAAGGCTATCAGGTCAAAGTCCTCACTGCAGAAATTGGAGCTAGGGGTTTGTAGGAACGTCTGCATACAGCCTCATGAAACAGCTCTCAGTTGCAGGGAAGGAAAAAACCAGAGCCCTGAAAGCAATGGCAGAAGCGGCAGAGAGGTGTTCAAGCTGGATCTGGTCAAGGAGGAACAAAAGTGAACTTCATAAGGCTTAATTTCCCTACAAATATCAGGTGTCCCTGTGGCTCAGTGGTTAAAGCGCGAGTCATTAAGTGGAAAATGAGCATGTCCAGAGGGTCATGGGTTCGAATCCCAGCCATGGCTCGTCCCAAGATGGGAAAAAAAAAGGGGCAGCAGAGGGACATCCGGAGTCATGAACCGGGTGTGGCCCAACCCCCCTAGAGTGTCAGGAGATAAGGGCCGAAACACTTGCTTGAAGGGGGCTTCTCTTCTGAGGACTCTCTGCTGCCACGCTCTCCACGAGTTTCTTTCTACTACTAATTTTAAAATTTACACAATTCCACTCACACCTGAAAATGTATCGTGATCCCAGTTCTACTTTTTGATTTCTTCCACTTTCTCATTGATCAGACTTGAGCAGGTCTTTCACACAAATTTCCAGTTTCCTCTTCTTTGCTCACACTGCCAGCACTTGAATCACACTATCATTTAACAGTCACAGTTCCTTTACCATGCAAAGAGTAGCCATTTAGACGTAATGTAAAATTTACACAATCCCATTCACACCTGAAAATGTATCTTGACCCCAGTTTTACTTTTTGATTCCTTCCACTTTCTCATTTATCTGGGCCTCAAGAACAGAAACTTCAGCTGTCTTGTCCTTAGCAGATCTACGGAGAGCATTTGACTTTGCTATGAAGGTGAAGTTTTGTGTTCTTTCTGCTTTCTCAGCAAACTCATCAGCAGACTTAAGCTGGTCTTTGACACAAATTTCCAGTTTTCTCTTCTTTGCTTTCACCTCTTCAAGTTCATCAAGCATTGCCTTTCTCTTCCCTGCAGCCTCTTTTTTCTCCTGTTCTTCTCTCTGTTCTGCCAAATACGAATTGTATCTTGATTTAGCACTGGCTGCATAAGCAAGAAGTTTTTTGGTGATTGTCACTTCGCTTGCACCCCCAACACTGGACAAATGATCAGCAATTATTCTTAGAGCTGTGACAGTCCTCTGTTTCATGTTGTCAGCTGCAACCTCCTTGTTAACAGAGAAGCCTCTCTCAACTGATGCCTGACCATGGGACAAAACCAGCACTTTTCTTTTGAGAGTTTCATCAAACAGAAGAACGTATTCCTCTGCATTTCTGGCCCGGGATGTTAATAGTTCTGAGAAGTACGGTGCAATTCCAAAAGTCGCTAAATACCTGGCTTTGGTTTCACTGCACTGAAATTGTTGTGCAACCTCACATGCTGGAAACATCTTTCTGAAAATGTCTCCTACCCCTCCAAAACTTTTGAAAGAAAAATGTTTTTCCATGGCGAACATGGTCCAATACACCTCAGCTGTACGCAGGTCATTCTTGGTGACAGCCTTGTCTAGTGTGCCCTGGATGCTGGATAAATCACTTGCAGATGTAGATGGTTCACATCCTGATGCTGAAGTGGACTGCTGAACACCTGAACTGGAAACAGAAAAAAAAAGTTCAATGCCATCTGTAACTGTATACACGTTTTCATAATATATACTCTGTGTGTGTGTGTGTGTGTGTGTGTGTGTGTGTGTGTGTGTGTGTGTGTGTGTGTGTGTGTGTGTTTTGTGTGTGTAAATCAGTGAGCAAGACAGACAAAGCAGCCAAGTGAGAGAGACAGACAGACAGAGAGAAACAGAGAGACAGACAGAGGGAGACTGAGAAACAGACAGACAGAAACGGACAGATGAGATACATTTTTATTTCGTTGCATGATGTTCAAAATAATTACACACTAACTACGTTTTTCTTTTTTTTTCTTTTATGATAAAAACGCTATTAAATTTTAAATTCTGTATCTTCTTTAAAAAAAATTATAAAAAAAAAAGAAACTCACCAAACAAACAATTCCTGAATGGATACTGATCATGTGTGTGTGTGTGTGTATATATATATATATATGTGTGTGTGTGTGTGTGTGTGTGTGTGTGTGTGTGTGTGTGTGTGTGTGTGTGTGTTGTGTGTGTTTAAATCAGTAAGCAAGACAGACAAAGCAGCCAAGTGAGAGAGACAGACAGACAGAGAGAAACAGAGAGAGACAGACAGCGGGAAACTGAGAAACAGACAGAAATGGACAGATGAGATACATTTTTATTTTGTTGCATGATGTTCAAAATAATTACACACTAACTCCGTTTTTCTTTTTTTCTTTTATGATAAAAACACTATTTTAAATTCTGTATTTAAAAAAAAAAAAAAAAAAAAGAAACTCACCAAACAAACAATTCCTGAATGGATACTGATCATGTGTGTGTGTGTGTGTGTGTGTGTGTGTGTGTGTGTGTGTGTGTGTGTGTGTGTGTGTTTTTACTTATTATGCATCAGCATGTGTCTTGTTTTGCAGATTGATTAGGAAAGTTTAGCAACTAACTCTTCTCCCCTCCCCTGCCCCTCTGTCCCTATCTCCTAACTTCAGAGAGATAGTGACAGACAGAGACTGAGACAGACAAAGATAAAGACCGAGACTGGGGGAGAGATAGACAGACAGAGTGAGTGAGCTAATCAAAAACATGCATCCTATTCCCAACTGGTACAAATACCCGCTTTAAAAAAAAAAAAAAAAAGGAGCTAGGAAGCCCCGTTCAAAAAAAAAAAAGTAAGAAAACTCGGGAGGGGAAGCGGGGAGAGAGAGAGAGAGAGAGAGAGAGAGAGAGAGAGAGAGAGAGAGAGAGAGAGAGAGAGAGGTCATTCTGGTCTTCAACTTACCTCCCACTGGCTGTAAAAAAGTCATTCATCGTCATCGTCGACCCTGTCGACTTACTCGCTGCCTGTGCCAGAAACACGTGTTTCTTCCAAAACATGTGGCTTTTCAAGGCCGCTTCACCCATGTTGGACACATCGAAGTCTTTTTGACACAGGCAACAACGGGCTCAAAATTTACTGCCGTCCGATGCTTTTCCGATCCAGTTCTGGTACTGGCTATTGGTCAACCACGCTTGGCTGAATTCACACTTCCCCATTTTTTTAATTCTTGCTGCAGGCGCAAACCATGGAGAAGAAATGATAGAACGGAAGTTGGGGGGGGGGGGGGGGGGGGGGGCTTGAAAATTGCGCACATGTGCACTCGACACAAGGGAGACTACTCGGACGGCAAAATAAATAATTCTGCTGTTCGGATGCGCGAGTGTTGACGGGGTGGCAAATCGACGACCTTTTCCGAAATTTGATGTAAACAATTTTGTTTCAATTCATGACTTGAACGTTCACGATGGAACTCTGGAAATTCCATGACTTTTCCAAACCCTGCTGGGTAAAAGCAAATTTTCCAAGACTTTTCCAGCCCTGGAAAAGCCTTTCCCATTTTTCCAAGACTTTTCCAGACTTCCAGAACCCTGTTATATATATGAAGTCAGCAACGTTCATTATTCAAAATATTTACATAAACAACACAAACAAAAAAACCCAGAATACAACAGCCAAACCTAACCCAGACATGACACGAACACAGCCAACAATCACCTGATCCAGTGGGCCCCAACATCAGAATATTGGACTTCTCCAGCTTCAACTCCACAGTGCTGGCATCCAAAATGTCTGACCGTTTCGACTCCTCCTGCTGCTGTTGAGGCTGCTGACCCATGGAGGGACCCAGAGGACTGCCAGGGCCACTCACCGCAATCTGCAGCATGTCTGGGACAAGGGAAGCAATCATGTAGCTCCACACACACAAAAAAATCCCTTGTAACCTTTTAACTATTCTTTTGCCCTATTCCGCCTTTCTTCCATTACCAATTAACAACCAATCAGTCTGTACCCACCCATCAAGGATACCTTCTATTTGGTTTTCCCTGGACTTATTGGAGAAGCTTTTGAGGAATAGAAGATGTGCTGATTGACAGCAACTGCTGCTGTGAAAGTGGGCCACCATTTGTGTTGAAAGAGCTTCAACTGAAGACTTGAAACACAAGACTTGTGTATAGGCAGGAACAGGAATGAACTGTGCAGCATATACACGTAAACACAAATGAAGAAGATGAAGTAAAGAAAGTATGAACACCCCCCCCCCCCCCCCTCCTCCAAAACCCTCTGCCATCTCAAAACCACACTTTACAATGTTTTTCTCCTCTCAGTTCTCATTGTCCCATCTCCTCCCCCTCTTCTTCCCCTCTTTCTTTCTCTACCTCTATCCCTTCCCAATCTGACCCCCTTCTTATCCACAGGAACAAAACTCTATCCACAGGAACAAAACTCTATCCCAATAAAACAAAATTGTAAATTTTCTGCAAAATCAAAATACTTGCAAAGCAAGGTATCACAAATCAGCGTTGATGTACAGTGACATAAACACTTCCAATCCCCACCCTAACCCCACACAACTTACCACACAGATGTACACTCTCAAAATCAAGCATGTCATGACCACTCTAGAAAGAAAGGAATATGAGACTAAGCAAAGAGACTGCAGACATAAGTTTTTTAACTTTTAGGCGATGGCGCGCACAGCTCCGTGCGTTGCTCATAGCTCTGCTGCCTACGGCGCGCACTGTGCCATGCACTGACTCAGAGCTCCGCTGTCTACAGCACGCACACATCCATACCTTTTCATTTCGAAAAATTCTACTATTCAAACTGTAATGGTCTAAGAGAAATAACTCCCGCCAGAACTTAGTACAGGGTTCCTGGTAGCCTGACATGCCGTAGTTCTTAAGTTCAAGCAAAGTTCACATTCGCTATCTGTGGCTGAAACAAAGAATCCCTCGCCTAGTTTTTCCGACCTGAACTGACCGCATTTCTGGCACCAACCTTTCGTCTGCTAGTTGAAATGGCAGCTCGGCACTGGCAAATTGTTTCTTTAGAACAAATTACTGAAGAATGTATTCAAGGCAGTTCCGATAACAAAGGAGAGTCAATCGACAGTGGAGATGATAGGGAAGATGAGGTGCATCTGTTTGAAGATGTTCTTATTTACAAAGACAGATCAACTGATTCGACTGACTCAGCAACACACACACAGGCGCTCAACTTGCAAAATCTCCCTGGCCAAAATTCTGTGAAATTCTGTAAAAATGGATTGAAGCTAATAGCGAAAAGCACCATATCCATAAGTGTATTAGGTGAGTGCTTTTTGTATCAATTTGTCTGCATGCCGTTACTAAACACTGATCGGCAAACTCTGCACTCGTTTTTATTTCTGTGTGTTTTGGTTACTTTATTTATCCGTGCGTCGTCTCAATGCAGAATCTCTTACGAGTTTTGAAAGTCCTTGATTTCTTCTTTTTAGACATACCAAACATGATGTTAACACGAACCAAACATAAAGCATTAAATAAATTCGAAAAATGCCAAAATCACTACGTAGGCAGGGGTTTTTAGCATGAGCGGCAGTGTGCCAGAGGGGGGGGGGGGGGGAACTCATGCTGCACACATATGCAGGGATAGTGTTAAATTGTTATACTCGTACTGTTATGACCCCTGAGTTACAGTGATAACACATCTGTGGACAGCCCAAGCTCCCTAAACCGATAGCAATGACCAAGTCAGCCATGTTGACTAGGCTGTAAAGATAGGCCTGTACTCACTTCTAGCTTCAATAACAGTATGTGACACAACCAAGAAATGAGGAATGGGCATCAATGGATGGATTCCAAATTTTCTCTAATCCACAAAGTGACTCCAACAGTCAATTGTAAACAGCAAAAACAATAAAACAGACAAACTGTACAGCAAACTGCACCCCTTATTAGACCTTTGTACAAAATTTGTTGCAATTTAACCAACACTCTCAGATATGCATCCATTATGAGGATGAAACTCTACAGTTCCAATCTTCCCATTTGGGCCCCATAGAAAACTCAACTAAGGGTAGCAGCTGGTCATGGCTAAAAAATCCCACAAATGAATGGCTGTATGGGAACTGAACCCATGACTTTCCAGCCCATAATTTACAAACCAACCATTGTGGCATAATGGCTGGTTGACAAAGAGAATTGTACCTCGAGGGGTCAAGGTGTGAGGGTAGTGACGTCCAGGGTCCTGTCCAGCGTTGTCGACCTTGCTGCCAGAGCTGGAGCCAGAGGAGCCATTGGTGTCAGAGGGAAGGTTGTGGAAGATGCGCTTGTAGTGGTTGTACACGGCCACCGACAGCACCTTCTTTGCCTGATCCTGCCCCACTACATAGCGATCCAAGAACTCGTAAATCTGAAAAAAGGTCACACAACAGACAGAAGGTTCATAACATGCATGTATGCAAAGAAACACTGTGTTTGGTAAGTGTGCCCACATCATTTGCTTGCCTTTACAATGCATTTCAAAAGCCTGTTCTTTGTGTCCACTATACGCTCAGATCACTGTCCAAGAATTGCTCTTTCTTGAAAACTAGCACCCGTCACCTGAATCAGTCTTTCAGCACTCGCATCTTTAAAGGTGAGCACAGCACATGAAAAAGAGAGACATAAAAACGCACAGAGACAGACACTCAGACAGACAGAGACATAGAGAGCAAGGGAGAATGAGAGAAAGACAGAGAGAGACATGAAGATAGAGATCCTGACTATGAGAGAGTAGAGATTCTTAACAGTTACACACACACACACACACACACACACACACACACACACACACGGAATACATATTAAACTGTAGAATGAACAAACATATACATGAAAACACATGGGAATACCCACAGTTAACAGACCTTGTTCCTCACTGTTCGGACAACAGCCATCCCCATATGCTGGACAGTCATTTATACACATACCAGGCAAGGCAAGAGCCCACTCCTAGTCTATGAGCACAAACTGTCAAAGCTAAAATATGCTTCCTTATCAAATCAGTCAGACAATACACCACTGATGAAAACAGTCTACAAAGCAATGAAGGACAAAAGAAGACAAAATGGCTCAGGACAAGCAAGATACAGTGTTGATGAATTCTTCTCAACAAAACATCTTCATCCTGTGACTGCTGATTTACTATTGCTACATGAGACCCTTCTTTCTGCCCCTCACTTTCGCACCCAGTCGAAGTCATCTTGTTCTGGTGAGGGGAAGGGAATTCCAATTCTGTCTACCTGATATGCTTATGACCTTCTTTGTGTACACCTATGCCTCCAAAGGTGTGATTCGCATGCCTAATGCACTGTAAAATCAAAAACTGCATCAAAACACGATAACTCCTGAATCTTCAATCACTAATGACAGTTTACACGATCTCAATGGTCTTCCGCCAATGAGAGCTTGAGAGCAGGTGGGCGTTAACAGATCTGTATGTTGGTGGCAGAGTTTGGAGGTGGGAAGGGAGGAAGTTGCACGGTATGGGCTGGAGTCTGATCTATTTGCTTGCAGCGAAGGGATGCAACTATGTGTATCTAATAACGAGTGCCTCATTATTTTTTTCTGTTATTACAGTTGTTCATCTGCTTCAATCCTACTGTACTAATTCAGTCTTCCTTATTGACTCAAGTCTAATCTTCAGTCAATTCAAGCAAGTATGTGAATGCATATGTATTGTATAAGTATGTACTTAATAGCAACAATACCTCTGTATGTCTGCATGCATGTCTGTCACCACATCCAAAGGGTTTAGAGAAAAAGAATAAGCATGAGCTAAATCATACAAAATCTTGTGACCCACAACCTTTATTCTATATTATCAGAATCACGAAAAGTTACTGTGAACAGCAGAAGAGACCAGCCTACCAACATCAACATCCTACCTTTCTTGGAGCTGGTGGGGGCTTCCGTTTCTGTCCCAGCTTGTTCTCCTGGTTTTCCTTGAAGGTTTTCTTGGAGTCAGTCTCGGAGAGGACGACAAAAAAGTGATGGCACTTTTCACACTTGACAAAGCGTGTGGATGCTGAAACGATAGGCATTGACTGTGCGTCTAGCTCAGCCCCACAGCACAAGGAAGAACAGTTAGTCAGCTTCATAAACACACCCGAGAAACTGTGATAGCCAAAAGATTTGGGGGAGGGGTTGGGGGGGGGGGGGGGGGGGCTAGAGGCATACATCTGTTGTAGAGAATGCTGACAATAACGCTATCTTGGCAATGATTTGACCAAATTTTCTTGTCTCATATTTAGGAGAAAAAAAACCCACTGTATACATGTATCTATGCAAGTGTGTGTGTGTGTGTGTGTGTGTGTGTGTGTGTGTGTGTGTGTGTGTGTGTGTGTGTGAAATACAGAGAGAGAGAAGGGGGGATGCATGTGTGTGTCATCTGATCAAAACAACATTTATATCTTAATCATCTGATCAGTCTCAAAGTCAGGAAGCAAGATCAAAATATGCTGCAATGCAAGACAGTCATTAATTCATTTTTGAATTATTAGTCGTTTTTCAGTCACAAAGTTAGGTGTGCAATACCACAGAAAATAAAATCCAAGTAATGCTCTCCACAGTGAAAAGAGAAAACCATGTTTGACGGGGGCTTCTTTTTTGCGTTTATACTCGTTATTTCTTTTTTTTTTCTTCATTTTATAAATCAATGACTTTACAGGCATACTTTTCCTATTACAGAACTTTTTAACCTCTTCAACTCTTCACTTCAAAGGCATACTTTTCCTACTACAGAACTTCTCAACCTTTTCAACCCTTTACTTTCAAGG
>JAMYXO010006088.1:12500-14276 GCA_033310375.1 Conus canariensis | reverse complement strand
TCATCTTCGAAGATTCAGACATGCAGAGAGAGTATCAGACACTCGTTCTGTTGCCTTGTTTACGTCCCTCCCCTTACCGGGGAGGAGGAGGGGGAGGGGGGTCATCTTTGAACATTGCGACGGACAGAGAGACGATACTCCGTCGCTATTGCGTCATAAATGTTCCTGGTTTGATCAGGGTGATCGTATTTGAAGATCCTGACAAACAGAAGAACAGTACACTACCACCTCTGCTTTAATAATAATAATAATAATAATAAATCGAGCTTATATAGCGCTCTTCGATGAGAGAAGAAGACTCATTATGTATAACGTTCCTGATTATGTGGGAAAATCATAGCTGAAGATTTTGACCAACAGAGGGACAATACACTACCACCTCTGCTGCATGTTTAACGTTCCTGATTGTCATGAGTCGGCCGAATGTTCTCGAGCATTTAGGCAAATTAAGGGTAGTTTTGCTGATGTTGAGAGCAAGTTCCTTGGGTTCTTCAAGTGTGCGAACTCAGGCATCACCAGTGGGGAATACCCCAAGTCGTATACTGAAGGAGGGACAATTACTGGGAAGTGTTTCGCATGTCCGAGGCATAGTGACAAGTAGTTGCCGACCTGCCGGTCCTTGGTGAAGGAGAATGTCCGCCACTGGCTGGTTATTCACTGGGTTCTCCAGTGGGACTGAAAGGAAGGCGATCGTGTCAGGTGACCGTCACGGGTAGGCGACCGTCAGCCTGCAGGCAGAGTACAGCGACCATTCAGTCGTCCTTTGTTCTGAGGAATGAATGGAAGGCTTCGGCCTATTGAGTGATTTGCACCTTGTTGTCTATAGAGGTAGTAACTATTTGAAGCATCAGTCCTGGCTGGTAGAGAAGTCCAGGCTGTTAGTACAATGGGTAGCTTCGGGGAATCGAACTTAGTTTGAATAGGAGGTTATGCATTAACCACTTGGTACCCAAGTCTTTGTTGGCGCTAGCAGCTGTGGTGTGTGTGTGTGTGTTGTGTGTGTGTGTGTGTTGTGTGTGTGTGTGTGTGTGTGGTGACTAGTGATTCCATTGGCGGAATAAAAATAACTTGGGGATTTATTGGTACAAATCGTGTGATGGGTGTGTGCCAGTGGTTCCATTGGTTGAACCAGTTAAACTCGGGCTCTCTCTTTCTTTGAGAACGAATATAAGGTGCTTGGAAAACCAGGAAGTGTGTGACTCACTTAAGGGAAAGTGAACTCATCCCGTCTTGCTGAGGGCTCAAGAAAATACAGCGTGAAGCAGAGGTTTGCTATCGCCTCGTTGTCTCTAGGGTGGGGACGTAAGACAGTGGAGGTTGCTGTAGCCTCGGAGCCGACGACGAGAAGAATTGTCTCCCGTGTGGAGACGGTCGACAGCAAGACGTGTCAGCCTGTTGGGGCCTAGACAGGGAGCTGCCAGACAACAGTGGGGTGTTTGCAGCCAGAGAAGACCTGTGGGAGAGGCCGACAGGAGCCCTTTCCGTGGAGAGGGCGAAGTGCGGTGGAGTCCGGAAGGCTTGGTGTGAGGGGCGACTCAAGCTACGTTGCCAGTGTCCCCCAACTGGGATTTGGCCAATCGGGAGGACACAACATTGTGGCAGCTTCAGCTCGTGGTCGCACAGTGGGATGAGAGAAATGACGGTTCAACCAAGGAATGCTGGCAATTTATGGACATTTCATTTGTTCTTAAGTTTATAAGTTTGCAAACAGAATAGTGGAAGTTGTCTTTCCTGGTTAAGTAAGAAAACTGAAGAACAGGGGATGCGATTTATCAA
>JAMYXO010006088.1:0-7500 GCA_033310375.1 Conus canariensis | reverse complement strand
GTGTATAAGCCTTGCAGTCAATACTTTGTAATTTATTCAAAAGATATTGCGGCGCGCTAAAATAAAATAAAAAAAAGAAAGAAGACTTCTTGGGCATAAATAAGCCGTGAACGCACGAGAGCCGTTGCTAGAGCAGTTAAAGTTGTTGTATCTTGTCTCCACTTTTGTTTAGTTACGATCTTCAGAAAGTTTAAACTTTTTTTTTTTTTTGCTGTGTTTGTAATATAATCAATGTGATGATTCCAAGAAAGTATTGAATTTATATATACACCTAAACATTTTACAGAGTTCACATACTATAAGATAGAACCATTTACAGTAAACACAGGAAGATTCTCTGGGTCGTACCCTGAATTGAATAGTATAATATTTGTTTTTTCAACAGAAAGAGATAGTTCATTTTCTAGGAGAAAACTATTGATTTTATTTTGTTCATGTTGATATTTAATGCGTATATAAATAAGTGATCCTGTAGTGTGTTTTTTGCTTCATGGTAACATTCATTGATAATGTCGTCCGCGAATTGCGCCAACACAACATCTTTAGATAAACCTTTTGGTAAATCGGCCATTAGAATATTAAACGAGATTGGTAAAATCACAGATCCTTGGGGTAATCCCATTTCTAATATCCTTGGGGTTGAATATGTGTGTTCAATTCTTGTTTGAATTGGTCTTTTTTTCTGAAAAAAAGTTTGAATACATGTTACCGTTTATACCAATATTATTTAGTTTATACAAAAGTCTTTTATGTCTCACACGTTCGTACGCTTTCCTTGAGAGAGAGAGAGAGAGAGAGAGAGAGAGAGAGAGAGAGAGAGAGAGAGAGAGAGAGAGAGAGAGAGAGAGAAAAGACAAGACAAGACAAGACAAATTCTTTATTAACGAGGAAATGTAAAATAGATTACATCAGTCCTCGCCCTGAGTGGGTCAACAATGCAAAATATTACATCAGTCCTCGCCTGAGTAGGGTCAACAATGCAAAATAGTCCTCGCCCTGAGTAGGGTCAACATGCAAAATAATTAGGCATATCCAGTCCTCCCTGAGTAGGGTAACATGCAAAATGAGGCAATAGAAGAAGCATGTAAAAGTGGCTAGAACAAAAATTAGACATGGAATTATTTAAAAAAAAAAAAAAAAAAAAGTAATTGAGAGAGAGAAAAGCGGGGGTGGGGGTGGGTGGGGGGGGGACGAGAGAGACGCAGGAGCGAAAGGAGTGCAGGGAAGGGCGAAGAGAGAGAGAGAGAGAGAGAGAGAGAGAGAGAGAGAGAGAGAGAGAGAGAGAGAGAGAGGAGAGAAGGGAGAAAGAGGCGAGATTGGGGTGTGGGAAAGAGCATGTTTAGAATAGTCTGACAATCAAAAGATACCAAGGAGTTGCAAGACAATCGATTTTGAAGCACCAGGAATGAAAACACACAACACACACACAACACACACACACACACACACACACACACAAATGGAGAAAAAAAAAATGCATAATGATAGCCCAGTCACCACGGGTACAAGGGGAAGGGGGTGTCATATAGATAATAAATCAAGTCATTCCAGCAGAACCGTGAGAGACAGTGAAGAGAGAGAGAAGAGAGAGAGAGAGAGAGAGAGAGAGAGAGAGAGAGACAGACAGACAGACAGACAGACAGACAGACAGACAGACAGACAGACAGACAGACAGAGACAGAGAGTCACATAAGAATACAAGCATTACGACATAGTGACGAGAGGGCAAGAGGCAGTAGGAAAACACACACACACACACACACACACACACACACAACACACACCACACACACACAACACACACACATACACGGGCGCATACTTACATAAGACATACTTATTGAACAGAGTAGCATGTGCATTTCAAGTACAAATCACTTCCATAATAATCAGGTTCATACATAAGGTAAAGAGGGTGGTAGTGGTTGGTGGTGGATTTATGGCGGAGTATGCGAGTATTTGCACATAAGATGGATGAAATAATGGTGTTTGAAGGTTGATGTGCATTGGTGTTGCTTGGCTGACTCAGGGAGCGAGTTCCATTGACAGGAACCTGAATATGTGAAACTGGATTTGAATAAGTCAATTCTAGGAACAGGGACATGTAGTTTGGGTAGAGTCCTTGAGGAATTAATTGAGAATCTGCGAACTAATGTTGAGGGTGCCTTCCCAGACATAATTCTGTGCATTATGATCCCTTTGTTGTATTCTAATCTCACACTTAAGGGAGAATTTGAACCTTTTTATAGTCTGAGTCTAGGAGACTACTGTTTTTTAGGAGGACTAATTTGAGTCCTCGCTTGTGTAGGCTTAGCAATGGTTTGAGGGTGTTAGCGCTAGCAGAGTCCCATAGAGTAGACCCATAGTCTATGTATGATTGAATATGAGATTGAAAAAAGAGCTTGCGTGAATGCAGGTCGAGGAAGCGTTTAATTTTGGAGAGTTGATAGACTTTCTGAGAGACTTTTTTGCACAGTGAGGTTATGTGAGCTTGCCAGCTAATATTGCTATCGCTTGTTATTCCTAGCACTTTGAGGTATGTAACCTGTTTAACGGGTTCATCTTTAAGATGCACCGGAGGAAATTTAATAGTGAGATTTTGTCTTTTTTGTCTGGTTGTGATAAGCATGGATTTAGTTTTTTGAGGGTGAAGCGACATGTGATTTAGTTCAGTCCATTTCACGAGATCATTCGCACTTTCTTGTAAAGTTTGTGCAAGAACAGTAACATCAGAATGATTTGTGTGGATTGTTGTGTCATCAGCAAAAAGTTCACAGGTGGATGTGTTATGTAGAGGTAGATCATTGATGTAAATTGTGAATAATAAGGGACCCAAGATAGAGCCTTGTGGGACGCCATAGGAAAGTGTTTGAAATGAAGAGAAAGTTGTATTAATTTTCACACATTGTTGCCTATTTGTGAGATATGAGTGAAAAAAGCGTAAGAGTTCTTGTGGATAAGCCATACAATTTTAATTTTCTAAGAAGAAGGTTGTGGTCTATCACATCAAATGCTTTTTTGAAATCAATGAATAGGACACCACAATATCTGTTGTTGTTAATGCTGTTTAGCCAGTCATCAACCAAGTTGATTAGGGCTGTGTGGCATGAATGGTTGTGTCGGAACCCGGACTGTCTTGGATGAAGTAAGTGGTATGTATTAAGGTGGTGTAATGTGTGTTTGTTTATGTGTTTTTCCAAAGGTTTGGAAAGAGTGGAAATGATTGAGATTGGTCTGTAGTTTGCAGGATCTGAGCTGTCAGCTGCTTTGTAGATAGGAATGACTTTTGCTTTTTTGAAACTATTGGGAAAATGATTTTTGTCGATACATAGATCGAAGACGTATGTTAGCGTATCTGTAATTGCTGGAGCTGATAGTTTGAGAATTTTGCCGTCTAGGCCATCCACCCCGCAGGTACTTGACTGTTTTAGGTGTGTTAGGTAGTGATAGACTTCAAATATTGTTATTGGTGGAATATAAAGTTCAGACGTGATGTTTTTATCATGGCAATATTGTTTCAGTTTTTGAAGGTCGTTTGATCTTGAAAAATCAGCCGTGACAACTTTATTGGCTATAGTGCAAAAGTGGGTGTTCAGCTGTTCGACAGAGATGTCTTTAATTATAGTTGATTTTGAAGAAGATTGATTGTTTGTAAGCTCGTTAATAGCTTTCCATACCAATTTTGGGTTCTGATTTGATGAAATTAGTTCTCGATAGTATTTCGTTTTTTCTCTGCGCTTCTGTGAATTTATTGCATTTCTCAGTATTCTAGATTCCTCTTCATAGCCATGTTGTTTAAGTAGATCTCTAAGATGACCTGCCTCCTGTAACTCTTTAGTGTACCATGCCGGTTTGGGATTATGTTGTACTCTAACCGTTTTTAGAGGGGCGTGTTTATCATATATTTCTGTAAATGTTCTGATCCAAAATTCAACAGCAACATCTGGATCAGTTATGTTGTAAACTGATGAGAGATTTGAGCTAAGCAAGTCATGTAGAAAATCTTGGTTGTTAAAGTTTGTAAAGCAACGGTAGGTTATTGTCTTGTGTCCGTTTTGGGAATTTTTACTCCTTTTTTGGACCATGTGACACACACTGGGTAATGATCACTACAGTTTAGAACAGGGACACAGGCTTCTGCTATGTTAGTTTTATCTGAAACATAAATATGGTCGATAAGTGTCTTCGAGTTTGGTGTGACTCTCGTTGGAGATTCGATGAGTTGATGCAGGTTAAGCAGATTGAATGCTTGCGTCCATTGATTTTGCGCTTTCAGAAGGTCTGTGTTAAAGTCTCCGAGTAAAATAATTTCCTTGGATTCTAGTGAGACTGCATCCATCATCGGAATAAATTTGTCGACCCAGTTTACTCTTTCAGATGGGTTCCTGTAGCAGAATCCAACCAAAATGGAAGGGTTTCTTTTCAGCTTAACTTCTATCCAGACACATTCTACACCGTTACGTTCTAGGTGTAGAAGTCGTTTGAAGCTAAGGGTTTCGCTGATGAAGATAAGAAGACCCGTCTCTTTCGTTTGTGCAGGATCTTTCCGGATTACGTTATATTCCTGGAATAGCTACATCATTGTCGGTAATGTGTGTAGTTAATCTGGATTCAGAGAGCCAAAAAATATGAAAAGGTTTACCATGATTCCAATCAGTGTTGATATATCTGATGTCTTGTTAACTGCATGTTGGATATTAAGGTGACAGATTCGAAGTCCTTCTTTGCATGGCCATACAGACTGGTTCTTGCTCATTTGTAGTTGTGCACTGATGTGATGATAGTAGAGACGATTTCACACGTTAACTGACGTTGGGGTTTGTATGATCAAGGAACACAATAAGATGACATAAAAGGGAGGGAAAATGGGTTTGGTTTACACACCGTGACAACTTTGGGAAACCAAAAACGTATGAGAAGAAAAGAAAATCTTCACAGTATTATGTCAGTAAGCTCCTCGATCAGATGGTACTGATGGATACACTTTTCTGAAAGGAAAATGTACAGTCACTCATAAAGGAAGCACATTTGAAGCAAAATTACAAATAAGGGGATAGAAGGAGAGGAAAAAAAGTAAAGTAAAACTGAAGACAAAAAATGCAAAGAATCAACACTTCAAAACGAAAACAAATTTTTAAAAAAAAGGGAAAAAAGTCACTTATAAATTCACAAGTCACAAAGCCGCACTTGTAAAGTGCGAGTTGGCTATGCAAAAATTGCCTCGCTCGCAGTAAATAGCAGTTTTTCTGGGAGTCTCCTGCTGCAGAGGCTTTGTTCAGTCTCTTTTCTAAGGCGCACAGTCCGCACTTTACGAAAACTTTTATATATCGAAGTACACTTATATAACTGGAATCAGCACTCCGGCACAGGTAAAAGTCACACACCACACACCACACAACACACACACACAACACACAACACACTAAACACACACACACACACACACACACACACACACACACACACACCACACACACACACAACACATAGTAAGGCTATGGAAATCAAGCATCGCAAGTTAATTTTGCATGGAAGAAAAACATGTGTAGGATGTGAGGAAAACCACAAGGTGAAGCCTTGTGTACCACAGTACCTTGGTCTACACTTCGCGGCACAGTCTTCTGTTGCAGAGGAGATGTTTTTGTTTCATTTCTGGCTCCACGGAAATATAACGAACGGTAAAAGTTAACGGTACATCTACATACATACACATACAGACGTGAGCACTCTAGCACGCATGATCACGCGCGCGCGAAACACACACACACACACACACACACACACACACACACACAACACACACACAGAGAGAGCACACACACAGTGACACACACACACACACACACACACACACACACACACACACACACACACACACACACAGAGCACACACACAGAGACACAGAGTACACTCATATAGGACACACACACACACACACACACACACACACACACACACACACACACACACACACACACAGAGCACATACACAGAGACACAGAGTACACTCATATAGGACACACACACACACACACACACACACACACACACACCACACACACACACACACACACACAAAACATTAACAATTCATACGGCACAAATTAACAGTACATTCACATACATACACATACATACAGATGTGAGTGCTCTTGCACTCGTGCTCGCGCGCGTACTCTCTCTCTCTCTCTCTCTCTCTCTCTCTCTCTCTCTCTCTCTCTCCTGTCCTCTCTCACACACACAACACACACACCCCACACACACAGCACCACACAACGCACACCACCACAACAACACACACACACACACAGCACACTCATACAGAACACACGCGCACGCGCGCGCGCGCGCGCGCACACACACCACACACACACACACACACACACACACACACACACACACACACACTTAATCCCCCTACGAATACACACTGAAACGGAAACTGCGACCATTCGTAAGAACTTAATCCGGGGCCATACAAATGCAAAAACAATTAAACATTTATGCTCTCTCGCACACACACAAAACTGGAACCTGAATCAGAAGTGTGGGGGAAGCATGGGGTGCTGGGGGGGGGGGGGGGGGAGAGAGAGAGAGAGAGAGAGAGAGAGAGAGAGAGAGAGAGAGAGAGAGAGAGAGAGAGAGAGAGAGAGAGAACAAGTACGAACGAATGAACGAAATAATTCTTTCACCAGGGTAATGAGATGAGCAAGTGTATGAGTTTTGTTTTTTGTCAAGCCAATCTTGGGGGATAAACAAAAGGGAAGAAAGCACATGGAAAGCCAGATCAGTACAGTGACAGACAAATAAGAAATATTTCATTACATCCACATAACGGAGTTTTTGGTGAGAGAGAGAGAGAGAGAGAGAGAGAGAGAGAGAGAGAGAGAGAGAGAGAGAGAGACAGACAGACAGACAGACCGACAGACAGACAGACAAAGAAAGAGAGACAGACAGACAGACAAAAAGAGAGAGAGAGACAGACAGGCAGGCAGAGAGTCAGAGACAAAGAGAGACAGAGAAAGAGTTAATGCATTTCGAAGCTTCTTGCGCTTAAAAATAAGTGTATCTGGTGATTTTAACTAAACCGGGCAAGCATTGTGAATTACACACACACACACACACACACACACACACACCACACACCACTACCCCGCCCCCCCCCCCCCCCCCCCCCCCCCCCCCTGCTCCCGCCGCCTCCTCACCTGGCTGTGGAGTAAACAGTTAAGTTTCCTTTATGAATGTGCGCGCAGTTCAGTGGTTGAGAGTATTCAGCATACAAAAGATCTGAATTGGTTAAGGGACTGTTTACATTCAAACCTACGACATTGCGCGAAAGGGCCCCCCTTCCCCGCCTCCCCGCCTCCCCCCCCCCCTTCCACCGCCCCCCCCCCCCCTCCCCCTCCTTCCTCTACAAAGTCCGCTGATGTTCATTCAAAGTTGTGCCGTCCAAGTTCGTTTTTGTTTTTGTTTTTTTTTCACGCATCTAAGGGACAAAA
>JAMYXO010006087.1:0-7500 GCA_033310375.1 Conus canariensis | reverse complement strand
ATTCATTAAGAACAGTTACGCCTCATAAAATGTTTTAAGGTGTTTGCAATCTTCCTATATGCACATCACACAACACAACATATAAACAACAAACAGCAATATACGCGTACATGCTGGGACCAAACCCCCCACTGCACTCGACAATATCACTTCCCAATACAGCCTTCCACTTCTCTTTCCAGCAACATTCTCAAACAGGAAAGTGAATTACCAATAAATTAGCCTGTATAAACACACGAAACCAAGGGCATGTATCACTCCCTAAGATATCACCAGTACAAAACACGAAATCGGTAACACATTTTCAGTCACTGAGGAAAAAAAGGAAAATTTGAAGGTTGGGTTCGAAAGAGTGGAGAAAGGCAAAGTGGGTATCAAAGTTGATGTGGGAGTTGATTCCCACGCAACAGGTTTCACAGACTAAGGAGCATTTAGGCCAACCGAAATAAAAGCTCCCTTTTCAGTCCTTTTTTTTTTAAGCCACACGTTGATTTTTAATACCGCATAAAGATTAAGGTCTGAATTTTTTTCAGTCCCTGAACAGTATATAATAGGATATCCTCGTCTCTTTGATATGGACGGAACATCTATGAACACATCGTTGATTGAATTACCTGCACATTTCATCACGTAAAACCTCATTGAATAAAAAAAAACGAAAAAAAAAGGGTGGGTGGGTGGAGGGGGATTGGACACAGTGGGTAAATGAATAACAGTTATACTACAGAAAATTCTACGAAGAAAGAAATATACTGTTACAAAAATAAAATGAACGAATGAATAACAAACAAACAAACTAACCAACTAACTAACTAAACACTGTAAATAGCTGAAGTCAGTGAAATGACTTCGCTTTAGTTCTAAAGTGAAACGAACGACTTACTGGGTTGGCGGGGGGGGGGGGGGGGGGGGGGGGGGGGGGGGGGCAGGGGGGTAAATAAATTGTTGCTTGCATTAGACACTTTGTTAGAATATAAACGTTAAAATGAGTGAAGAATAGCGATCACATAATATCATAAATGATCGAAACATTAGGTAGCTTTTTTTTTTCCCAAAGAACTGTCTGAGCAAAGAAAATGCGTACTATTCGTCGAAGTGAATTGAAAGGTGAATGGCATAAATAAGCAAGAAACGTGGCCGAGAAAGATTCGTACAACGGATCAAAGGGCGTGGTCAATGACAAAATTACAGGAACTGGCGAACTATTTTCGTCCTTCCCTCAGACAAGATACAAATGAGCTCACACAGCGACCTTTAAAGTAACGCAGATTTATTGTGCAATGAAAACAGGCCAGTGAATACTCGACAAATAGGTCAATACTCCTTTGATAATAATGGCCAACACGCTGACTGCTTGTTCTCATGCTAACGACTGTCAGTGAAGCATTTTTTTGTGTGTATGTTCTTTCCAACGTCTGAAGAAGACGCATTTATTTAACAAACATTTGTTCCACTGTTTGTGGTGTGCGTTCAATCTGCGTTTTATGTACAGTTTCATGGGACGTACTGTCCCGTGAATCACATCAAACTATAAAATCAATTGTCTTTGATTAAAAATCCTTTTTTTTTTCAAACACTAGATTATTGTACTAGAATGATTTAAACATAATGAAGAATATCAAAGAACTTACCTTAGGCACGGATGACTATTTGGAAAGACGAACTATGAAGATTTGTTTGCGGAATTGACTTGCGCCTCCCATGGGTCTCGCGCGCATCAAAGTAAAACGGATAGGGACTTGGGGCGCAATTTCTCACTTCCTGTACAGTTTTCTGTGTACTGCGTCACTGATATTGGTTTATGTTTACACACTTTACTCCCCGACCGGCCACGGAGTCTCGAAACGCTTTTATTCATTCGAAATTCAAATAAAAAGTTTCGGCATAACGGGTGCATCATCTGGGACAGCGTGAAGAGATTTTTTCATTTTTGTTTTCAAATGAAACATTTCTTTTGATGTAATTTGCTATGTATGTGCCTTTGTAAACTATTAGTTGCAAATACTGCTGGGAAAAAAACATTGTGGCAATGGTGAGTGACGAACTTTAATTGAGTTTTTTTCTTTTGTTGATGTGGGACGTCACGCGTAGCGCTCGTAACGGTAAGTTCGGCGTCCTTTAAATAGGCAATTTTTGTTAAAACACTTTATTGTAAGTTTCACGCACTAATTTCATGATATTCAAACACAGTTTCCATGAAATGCAAACTGCCATCAGCATGTCTGGAAGGCTCCACACGAATTCAAAGTAAGTGTCGGCGTTCCCATTTTCAGTCGCCATTTTTAGGCTCTCTGGCGAATATATATATATATATATATATAAAAAGAAAACTGGCAAACTAAATTTTATCCACTTGATAGTATAGCCATTTTCGTATGCAGTACACAAAATTTTATAAAACAACTATTTCACAGCTTTTAATGCAAGTCACTTAAATGACTGACCTCCTAATTGTCACTCTCTCTCTCACACACTCACATACCAACGTTTGCACACTCATGTCCATGGACTCTCTAACACGCTGGCATAACCCCACTGATAAAACACACACCAGCGCACACATGTCTACAGTATGCGCTCGGGGCCCTTAGAGATTCAAAGTCAGTTGACATGTGTTTCATCTTTTGTGCCTGTTATTGGAAAGGCCCAGTATAAGTTTGCCCCAATCTCTAGGAGTCTTCGCAGTGTCGGCCTTGAGATTATTCCAGTGTTTGTTTGGTTGGTGATGTTTCTTGCTCTTCTCTTAAGTCTGGATGTGCGGCCACTTCCTCTCATGATGTTCAGATCTGAAAGATGGTCTATGGTATTGTGGCTTTGCTCTTGTTTGCTTAAGTGATTCTTCAGATTTCTTATCACATCAGATCGGCCAAGCTGTAATCCTGTTCTTATCATTGCCTTGCCAGCCACTCTCGTTTCCTTTAACTCCAGCATGTCCAGGGCAGCGCCACCCATACGAGCCTCTCCTATGGAAGGCTGCACATTAGTTCATTCCAAGCAGGGCTTCCCATTCCACTTTTCACTTTCTGAAGTAGGTTCATGGAGTCAGTCAGTATCATGGCTTGTTGCGTTTGAGACTGGCTTGTGGATAAAAGCCAGTGGAGTGCTTGTGTCACTGCTTCTACCTCCATTGTTAGACTTGAAGTTGTTAAACTGTGCACACCATTGTCTTCCTGAATAGTTCGGCCATTTTGCTTCACTGTGTATCCCCAGCCTGACTTACCTTTTGGTGATAGAACCGTAAGGGTATATTACAATTATTATCATCTTTTGTGCAAAGGTCTTCTACTTGCATCTGAATTTCTGTGTTGGTTTTGCCTTCTGGCCATTCGCGACAATGTCTTCCGAGTTCTGGAGCTATGGCAATTTGGTAGAGGTGTTTCAAGTGGTTTGGATATTTCTCCCATTCCTTGGTTTCTTTGAGTTCTGCTAACTGGCTCACAAACTGTATACTGCCAGTCCCATCCATGATTTTCCACGTCCTAGCCGAGTGTCTTTTGTTCCCTTGACCGCCGCATGAAGTTGGTTTTGGGGATTTTCAAGTGCTCTGAAATATGCCTTCACCTGTTCTAGCTTGTGTCTTGTCTGCATGAAAGGAAGATCGAGCAGGTATCGCATAGTTTCAACTGGTGTGTCCTTAGTGTTTCCCAGGATCAATCTCGTTGCTGCATTTTGAATTCTTTCTCATTTGAGAAGGTTGCTGTTGGACAGTATTGTAAGCCCTAATCCACAATCTATGACACTGAGTACAAGTACGTAATACAGTCGGTAGAGATGACACTGTTCAGTGCCTTTAGCTGTCATTGCTTTCAAGGCAGATAGGCATTTTTTCCATTCAAGCACAGTATTCTCAACATGCTTTCTAAAGGTTAGCATTCTGTCAAAATCTACACCCAAATAGCGTAGGTTGTCAGTTGATTCAACTGGCATTCCATTGAAGAAAACGGGTGAAGGTACTTGTTCTGATGTCTGTTGTTGAGAGTGCAGACTAATGTCTGGGCTTTTGTAGGGTTGATAGACGATCCAGTTTCTTGACACCACTGATCAATATTGTTCAACTGTTGCTGAACTGCTTTCGTTCTTTCTTGAGCATTCTTTGTTGTTTTATAGATCGGGCCATCTTCTGCTAATGTCAACACTCGAGCAGTTCCGTTTCTGTTGAGGTCTGCAAGGCCTTTAGTGAAAACAATGTACAAAACAGGGGAAAGAGGAGGACCTTGAGGTAATCCCATAGAAAGTTTATGAGGCTCAGATGTCAAATCTCCAGATCGTAGGATGACGGTTCGCTCCCGAAGTGCCGCTGCTATCCATCATGTAAGTGTCTAGTCACGGAGTAGCTCCATGAGAAGCGAGAACTGGACTTTGTTGTATGCGTCTTCCAGGTCTATTGCAACAGCTGGTGTTCCTTCCTTTCTTTGAAATCCTTCGTTATACTTCACAGGCAAAAGCGGCCGCATTTTCCCATGTCCTTTTATCTGTTCTGTAGCCTCCTTGATTTGATGGGAGGATCTGTCGACCTTTAAGATCTCTTGCGAGTTTTCTGGCTATGATTCGTTCTATGAGCTTTCCTGCTATATTTTGCATAGTGAGTATGCGGTAGCCATTTAGCCAATGATGATCTATATCTGGTTTGGGTAAGCTTTCAGGTAGCTGTGTGTCCAGTCTTCGGGGATATAGCCTTTATCAAAACTCTCCTGGTAGAGGCTGAAGAGTTGGGCTCTTTCCTCTTCTGAGTGCTGTTTGATATCTGCATACTGTACTTTGTTTGGACCTGGAGCACTATCCTTAGTGCATCTAGCTATTGCATAATCCACTCCAGATGCTGTGATTTCATCATCAGTGCCAGTCTGAGCTAGGTGTTGGTTTAACTTGGTCAAATATTTCTTCTCTTCCTCCAAATTTCTTTGATCACTCTGTTGTACAAAACGTTTAAGTAGAGCCGACCCTTTCTCCAAATTTGTCTTGAGTTTTGTGATCCGATCAGCGTCTAAGATATCTGGGGTTGCGTTTGTTTTGTGTTTTCCTTCCATGCGACTACAAAATGCCAGAACTGTGTCAGTGTTGTGCCATAATTAAGTGACAGACAAAATTGTTGCCACTTGGTTTCTTTTGCTTCTTCACCTACTCTTTCGAATAGTTCAGTTTTCTGATTCATGTCTGTTTTCATAGCTAGATCGGGGCAAGGTTTTCTTCTTTTTCTCTGCCAAATTCTTACAGCCTTGCGTTTCTCTTTCCAGGCGTTTCCGTGTCTATTTTCCACCATTGTCGGCTGTACTGGAGAACAACTCATCTGCTCTTTCAAACAACTTGCATGCAATAATTTGACCTTAGTAAAATTCTCATGATTCATATTAATAATAGTCGCAGTATCTTCATGCCTTTCGAAAACCAAATTACCTCGAATTTTTCAGATTTCAGTTTTTGAACAAATATTGCATATCTTAAATTCTTGAGTCTAATTGTTACTTATTTACAACATGACCTTAATCTTGCCCGCATTCCAGAAGAGACCAGATTTCCCCTAATCACAATGATAGTTTCAATATTCTTTTTAAAGGATTTTGTAGCCCCCTCAAACGTTATATCTGTGTCATCGGCATGCTATGCAATGTTTGGTATTGGCATTTATCTGTCTTAGTAGACAATGGTGCTGTGCCGTGGATTAGTCAATTGTGGAGCTGCAGCGCCGGCTGTGGCTGAAGAGCCTGATCCTTGAGCGGCAGACTTGCAGTTGCTGTAGGTGGTCATGAGCGTCTGTTGGTGCCATGCAATTCTTTGCCATGTGCGGCGCCTCCGTTCTTCCCACTGGGCCCTCTCCTCTGCTCTGCTTGTTTGATGCTGGCCTTGATGGTAGACTGCCAGCTGAACCAGTCTGAAACTGCTGTCTCCAGGTCTGTTATGTCAAGACTGCCTGCCCTCAGGTCGCGCTTGCATACATCCTTATAGCGTAGGGCGGGCCGTCTTGTGGCTCTGGAGCCTGTAGCCAGCTGGCCCTACAGCTTTGGGATGCGACCGTCGTCCATGCGGCTGACATGGCCAATCCAGTACAGGCGTCTCTGTGTCAGCATGACGAATATGCTAGACATCCTTGCCTGGGCCTGGACGTCCTTGTTGGTGATACGGTCCTGCCAAGTGATGCCCAGGAGTCTTCTGAGACAGCACAGGTGGAAGGCGTTCAGTCTGCATTCTTTTCGAGAGTACATGGTCTGTTTCACTTCCGTAGAGAATAGTACTCAGACTTGGAACATTTTCATGTTGGTGTTTAACTTTAGCATGGTGTTGTCCCCCGACTCTCCTCGCTAGAGGGCCATCGCTGTTGCTGCCTTGCCGATCCGCTTGTTCAGCTCGGCGTCCAGAGGAGGTTGCTGAAGATGGTGAAGTGCTCGACCACTTCAAGGGTGTGATTTACCGATGGAGATGCTGGGGGGTGCTGGCGACGTCTTGGCCCATAATGCTAGTTTTTCTTCAATGATAGTGAGGCCGAACTCGGTGTAGGCATCAGCAAGGCAGATGATGAACCGTTGTAGCGCTTCCTCGGTGTGACGTAGGGGAGTCGTCGTCTGCGAAGAGCGTTTCCCTGATGAGGACTTTCCGCACCTTCCTCTTTGCTCGGAAGCGTGCCAGGTTGAAGAGCCATCCTTCACTCCTAGTGTGAGGAAGTTGCTGTCTTCAGACTGTCGGAAGGCGTAGCGCAGCAGCAGGATAAAGAAGACGCTTGAGAGTGTCGGAAAAGAGCACACTCCCTTGTTTGACACTGCTCTTGATTGGGAAGGGGTCTGAAAATGAATCATTGTACCTGACCGTGTCATTCATTTTTGTCATGAAAGAACGTGATAATCTTCAGGAACTTGGGGGAACATCCAGTCTGGTGTAGTAGGGTGAAAAAAGGCCTGACCTACTGACCAAGTCGAACGCCTTGGTCAGGTCGATGAAGGCGATGAACATGGGTCTTCTCTGCTTGCGGCAGTTTTCTTGTAGCTTCCTCAGGAAGAATATCATTTTACTATTTATTTATCAATTTAATTTTTCCTACATCTGATGTTACACTACCCTCCACTGAATCTCCCTTCCCCTCCCCATCTTTCCCCGAGCATAAGGTAAGCCAGACCACTTCAACACAAGTCGGCAATATCTTCCAGCGAAAACACACACAACACCACACACACACACACACACACACACACACACACACACACATGCGCGCGCGCACAACACCACACACACACACACACACACACCCCACACCACACACACAACCACACACACCACCACCACCACCACCACCACCACCCCCACCACCCACTTCATACAGAAATTACAGCCACCCTCCTTTCACCTTTCGCTTTCCAACCTACTCTCCCCATGTCCTATACCAATCCACTGCCTACCCACAGACCCCCCCCCCCCTCACCCTCCCCCCCCTTCCCCTTTTTTTTTCTTCTACACCTGATTTTACACTACCGCCCCACCTCCACATGAACTCCCTTCCCCTCCCATTTCCCT
>JAMYXO010006086.1:0-7500 GCA_033310375.1 Conus canariensis | reverse complement strand
CACCCACACACACCACCCCACCCACCCCCACATCACCAAACAACACACCAATATAACTTCTCAAACTTAACATTAATTTAACTTTAACTTTCAACTTAACTTTAACTTTAACTTAATCATTTAACTTTAATTTAACTCTAATAACTTTAATTAACTTAACTTAATAATTTAACTTTAACTTAACTTTAACTTAAATTAACTTTAACTTTAATTTAATTATCTAACTTTAACTTTAACTTTAACTTTAACTTTAACTTTACTTTAACTTTAATCTAACTTAACTTTAATTAACTTTAACTTTAACTTTAACTTTAACTTTAACTTTAACTTAACTTAACTTTAAACTAAATTTAACTATTAACTTTAACTTTAACTTTAAATAACTTTAACTTAATTAATTAACTTCACTTAACTTTAACTTTAACTTTAACTTTAACTTAACTTTAAATAAATTTAACTTTAAATTTAACTTTAACTTTAACTTTAACTTAACCTTTAACTTTAACTTTAACTTTAACTTTAATTAACTTTAACTTTAACTTTAAATTTAACTTAACTTAACTTTAAACCCTTAACTTTAACTTTAACTTTCAACTTTAACTTTACTTTAACTTTAACTTTAACTAAATTTAACTTTAACATTAACTTTACTTTAATTTAACTTAACTTTAACTTTTACTTTAACTTAAACTTTAACTTCTTAACTTTAATAACTTTAACTTACACTTAACTTTAACTTTAACTTTAACTTATAATTAACTTTAACTTTAATTTAACTTTAATTACTTTAACTTAACTTAATTTAATTAAACTTTAACTTTAACTTAAAACTTTAACTTTAACTTTAACTTTAACTTTAACTTTAACTATTAACTTTAACTTTAACTTTAATTTACCTAACAAACTTTAACTTTAACTTTAACTTTAACTTAACTTTAACTTAACTTTAACTTTAACTTTAAACTTTACTTTAACTATTTAATTTAACTTTAACTAATTAACTTAACTTAACTTTATTTAAATTTAACTTAACTTTACTTTAACTTACTTTAACTTTAACTTTAACTTAATTTAACTTAACTTTAACTTTAACTTTAACTTAACTTTAATTTAATTTAATTTAACTTAACTTAACTTTAATTAACTTTAACTTTAATTTAACTTTAACTTAACTTTAACTTTAATTTAACTTTAAACTATTAAATAACTTAATTAACTTTAACTTTAATTTATTTAAACTTTAAACTTTAACTTTAATTTAACTTTAATTTAATTAAAATTTAACTTTAATTTAACTTTAACTACTTTAACTTAACTTTAATTTAACTTATAACTTAATTTAATAACTTAATTTTAACTTTAATTTAACTTATTTATATTTAACTTAACTTAACTATTAATACTTAATACTTTAATTTAATTAACTTAATAACTTTACTTTAATTTAACTTTAACTTTAATTTAATTTAACTTTACTTTAACTTTAATTTAATTTAATTTAACTTTAACTTAATTTAACTATTAATTTAACTTATAACTTTAACTTTAACTTAATTAATAACTTAACTTTAACTAATTTAACTTTAACTTTAACTATTAACTTAACTTTAACTTTAACTTTACTTTAATTAATTTAACTTTAATTAAATAACTTTAACTTTAACTTAATACTTTAACATTTAACTTAATAACTTTAATTAAATTACCTTAACTTTAACTTTAACTTTAATAACTTTAACTTTAATTTAACATAACTTTACTTTAACTTTAACTTTAACTTTAATTTAACTTAACTTAATTTACTTAACTTTAACTTTAACTTTAACTTTAATTAACTTTAACTTACTTAACTTTAATTTAAACTTAACTTTAATTAATTTAACTTTAAATTTAACTTTAATTACATTTAATTAACTTTAACTTTAACTTACTTAACTTTAATTTACTTTAATTAATTAACTTTAACTTTAACTTTAACTTTAACTTTAAATAATTAATAATTAACTTTAACTTTAATATTTAACTAATTAACTTAAACTTAACTTATAATTTACTTTAACTTAACTTTAACTTTAAATAACTTTAACTTTAAATTTAATTTAACTTTAACTTTAAATTAACTTAACTTTAACTTTAACTTTAACTTTTAATTTAACTTTAATTTAACTTAACTTTAAACTTTAACTTTAACTTTAACTTAACTTTAACTTTAACTATAACTTAACTTTAATTTAACTTAACTTAAACTTAACTTTAACTTTAACTTTAACTTATAATTTAACTTTAACTTTAACTTTAACTTTAACTTAATTTAACTTAACTTTAACTTAACTTAACTTAAATTAATTCTTTAACTTTAATATTAACTTTAACTTTAAACTTTAACTTAACTTTAACATTTAACTTATTAACTTATTAACTTTAAACTTTAATTACTTAACTTTAACTTAACTTTACTTTAACTTAACTTTAACTTTAACTTAAATTAACTTAAACTTTAATTTAAATTAATAATTAACTTAACTTTAACTTTAATTAACTTTAACTTAACTTTAATTTAAATAATTTAACTTAATTACTTTAACTTTATTAACTTAACTTTACTTACTTTAACTTAACTTAACTTTACTTTAACTTTAACTTATAACTTTAATTTAACTTTAACTTTAACTTTAACTTTAACTTTAACTTTAACTTTAACTTTAAACTTTAACTTTAACTTTAACTTTAACTTAACTTTCACTTTAACTTAACTTTAACTTAACTTTAACTTTAACTTTAACTTATAACTCTAACTTTAACTTTAACTTAAAAAACTTTAACTACTTTAATACTTAACCTATTTAACTTTAATTAACTTAACTTTAACTTAACTTTAACTTTACTTTAAACTTTCTAACTATTAAATTAACTTTAACTTAACTTATTAACTTTAACATAACTTAAAACTTTAACTTAACACTTAACTTAACTTTAACTTTAAAACTTTACTTAATTTAACTTTAACACTTTACTTTAATCTTAACTAACTTTAACTTAACTTTAACTTTAACTTTAATTTAACTTTAACTTTAACTTTAACTTTAACTTTAAACTTTAACTTTAACTTAACTACTTAACTTTAACTACTTTAACTTAAATTTAATTTAACTTTAACTTTAACTTTAACTTTAACTTAACTTTAACTTTAACTTTACAACTTTAACTATAACTTTAACTTTAACTTAACTTTAACTAAAACTTTAACTTTAACTTTAACTTTAACTTAACTTTAACTTAACTTTAACTTAAACTTTAAACTTAATTTAACTATTAACTTTAACTTTAACTTTAAACTTAACTTACTAACTATAACTTTAACTTTAACTTTAACTTTAACTTTATTACATTAACTTTAACTTATAACTTTAACTTTAACTTAACTTAACTTATACTTAACTTTAAACTTTAATCAACTTTAACATTTAACATTTACACTTATAACTTTAACTTTAACTTAAACTTTAACTTTAACTTAATTTAACTTAACACTTTAACTATTAACTTTAACTTTAACTAATTTAACTTTAACTTTAACTTTAACTTTAACTTTAACTTTAACTTTAAACTTACTTAACTTAACTTAAACTTAACTTTAACCCTATAACTTAATACTTTAACAATAACTTTAACTTAACTTAACTTTAACTTTAACTTAACTTAACTTTAAACTTAAACTTTAACTTAACTTTAACTTTAACTTAACTTAACTTATACTATTAACTTTAAACAATACTTTAACTTAAACAATTTAATTACTTAACTTTAAATTTAACTTTAAACTACACAATAACTAACTTATAACTTAACTAACTAACAACTAATTTAATACTATATTATATTATTATAACTAATTTATTAATTTATTTACTATTATTTATAAAACTTATTATCTACTTAAATTATTTATTAATTAATACTTTACTTAATTAACTAATTAATTTAACTATTTACTATATTACTAATTACTTTTAATTAATACTTATATTATATAAAAATTTAATTATTAACTTATTATTTAATATTTTATATTATATTTAACTTTAACATTATTACTATTTATAAATTATTAAATAACAAAATATTACTTATTAACTTATTATTTATTAATTATTATAAATATACTTAAAAAAATTAACTTATTTACTAAACTTAACTACATAACTTAAACAAACTTAACTTAACCTAACATCCAAACCATAATAACACAACTAACAACCCTCACAACTTAACCACAACACAACCCCCACCCCCACCACACCCACCAAACCCCCCACCACCAACCCCACAACCACCCCCCCCACCCACCACCCCCCCCCCACCCCACCCAACACCCCCACCACCCAAACCCCCCACCCCCCCACAACCCCCCCCCCACCCCCCACCCACCCCAACCAACCACCCCACCCACCCCCCACCCCCACCACCCACCACACCCCCCACCACACCACCCCCCCCCCCCACCCCCCCCCCCCCCCCACACCCACCCACCAAACACCCCCACACCCCCCCACCCCCCCACCCCACCCCCCCCCACAACCCACCCACCCACCCCCACCCCCACCCCCACCCCCCCCCACCCACCCCACCCCACCCCCCCCCCCCACCCCACCCCCCCCCCACCCCCCCCCCCCCCACCCCCCCCCCCCCCACCACCCCCACCCCCCACCCCCCCCACCCCACCCACACCCACACCCACCACCCCCCCACCACACCCACACCACCACCCACCCCACCCCCACACCCCCCACACACCACCCACCCCACCACCACCCCACACCCCCCCCCCCACCCCCACCCCCAACCACCACCCCCCCAACCCCACCCCCCCACCCCACCCAACACCAACCCACCCCACACCCAACCCCCCACCCAACACCCACCCCAAACACACCCCCACCCCACCCACACACCACCACCACCCACCACCCACCCCACACACCACCCACCACCCCCACACCACACCACCCACACCACACAACCAAACCACCCACCCACCCAACCCACCACACCACCACCCACCCCACCCACACCACCCCACCCACCACCCACCCACACCCACCACCCACCACACCCCACCACCACCACCACCACCACACACACCCCCCCCACCCCCCACCACCCACCCACCACCACCACCACCCCCCACCAACCCACCCACCCCCACCCCCACCCACCCCAACCACACCAACACCCACCACCCCCAACCACCCACCCAACAACCCCAACACCCCCCCACACCACCCCCCCCCCCCCCCACCCACACCCAAACCCAACCCCCCCCAACCCCACACCACACCCCCAACCCACCCCACCACCCACCACCCCCACCCCACCCCCCCACCCCACCACACCACCCACCCCCACCCACACCCCCCCAACCCACCCACCACCACCCCCACCCCCAACCACCCCACCCACCCCCCACCCCCCACCCCCCCACCCCCCCACCCACCAACCACACCACCCCACACCCCCCCCCCCCCACCCCCACACCACCCCACACCCCCCCCACCCCCCCCCCCCCCCCACCCCCCCCCCACCCCAACCCCACCCCCCCACCCCCACCCCCCAACCCCCACCCCACACCCACCCACCACCCCCCCCCCCCCCACAACCCCCACCCCACCCCCCCCCCCCCCCACCCCACCCCACCCCCCCCCCCACCCCCAACCCCCCAAACACCACCCCCCACCCAACCCCCCCCCCCACCCCCCCCCCCACCACCCCCCCCCACCCCCACCCCACCACCCACCACACCCCCCCCCCCCCCCCCCCCACCCACCACCCCCCACCCCACCCCCCCCCCACCCCCCCCCCCCCCCCCCCCCCCCCCCCCACACCCCCCCCCCCCCCCCCCCCCCCCCCCCCCCCCCCCCCCCCCCCCACCCCCCCCCCCCCCCCACCCCCCCCCCCCCCCCCCCCCCCCCCCACCCCCCCCCCCCCCCCCCCCCCCCCCCCCCCCCCCCCACCCCCCCCCCCCCCCCCCCCCCCCACCCCCCCCCCCCCCCCCCCCCCCCCACCCCCCCCCCCCCCCCCCCCCCCACCCCCCCCCCCCCCCCCCCCCACCCCCCCCCACCCCCCCCCACCACCAAACCCACCCCCAACCCACCACCCACCAACCCCACCCACACCACAACCCCACCCACCCCCCCCCCCACACCCCCCACCCCCCCACACCCCCCCCCACCCCCACCCCCCCCCCCCCCACACCCCCCCCCACACCCCACCCACCCACCCACCACCACACCCCACCACACCCCACCAAACACCCCCCCCACAACAACACCCACCCACAACACCCACCCACCACACACACACCCCACACACACCCCACACACCCACCCCCACCCACCCCCACACAACCCACCCCACCCCCCCCCCAACCCCCCCCCAAACCCACCCCCCCCCCCCACCCCACCCACCCCCCCCCCCCCACCACCCCCCCCCCCACCCACCCACCCCCCCCACCCCCACCCCCCACACCCCCACCCCCCCCCACCCACCCCCCCCCCCCACCCCCCCCCCCCCCCCCCCCCCCCCCCCCCCCCCCCCCCCACCCCCCCCCCCCCCACCCCCCCCCCCCACCCCCCCACCCCCCCCCCCCACACCACCCCCACCCCCCACACCCCCACCCCCCCCCCCCCCACCCCCCCCCCCCCACCCCCCCCCCACCCCCCCCCCCCCCCCCCCCCCCCCCAACCCAACCCACCCCACCAACAACCCCACCCCCCCCCCACCAACACCAAACCACCCACACCCCCCAACCCCACAACACACCCCCCACCCCACCCCACACCCCCCCCCCCCACCCCACCCCCCACCCCCCCCCCACCCCCCCCCCCCCCCCACCCCCCCCACAACACCCCCCCCACCCCACCCCCCCCCCCCCACCCCCCCACACCCCCCCCCCCCCACCACACCCCACACCCCCCCCCCACCCCCCACCCAACACCACACCACCCCCCCCCACCCCCCCCACACAACCCCCCCCCCCCACCACACCCACCCCCCCCCCCCCCCCACACCACCCCCAAACCCACCCCACCCCCCCCACACCCCCCCCCCCCCCCCCCCCCCCCCCCCCCCCCCCCCCCCCAACACCCCCCCCCCCCCCCCCCCCCCCCCCCCCCCCACCCCCCCCCCCCAAACCCCCCCCCCCCCCCACCCCCCCACCAACCACCACCCCACCACCCCCCCCCCCCCCAACCCCCCCCACCCCCCCACCCCCCCCCCCCCCCACCACCCCCCCCACACCACCCCCCAACACAACAACACCAAATAAAATTAACAAAAAACTTAAACAAAAACCAAAAAACCCAAAAACCCCCTTTTTTTAACACAAACCCAAACCAAAAAACCAACCCAAACAACCAAAAAAACCCATTTAAAAAAATCAACATTTCTTTAAAAAACACACAAAACCCCCCACAACCTTTCCCACCCCAAAACCCCAAAACT
>JAMYXO010006085.1:2500-14279 GCA_033310375.1 Conus canariensis | reverse complement strand
TTTTTTTTTTTTTTTTTAATACATATTTTATTACAAAACATAAGAACAAATTACAAGTAAGGATTACAAAACGCATACTTATCGCAGTAAGACAATAACAACAACAGCAAAATATACATCATCATCATCATAATCATCATTATCATCATCTTCATCATCGACATCTTCAACATCATCACCTTGCTGCTACTGTGAATACTAACACCATCAATAGAACTACTACTGCCACCACAACTACTACTGTTATTACTTCTACTACTATTAAAGTGATAACGTCACTTAATAAACACTGTATGCGTTGTTTTTTTTTAAAGTCTTATCATAGACATATATAAACACACAAATAACCACAAAGGGTAAACACAAAAAGAATAACAGTTAAATAAGTGAAAACAAAATGACTAAACCGAGCAAATAAATTAGTCAAACAGGGAAAACAAAGCAACTGACCGTTGTCATGTTATTTAGAAACCTTACCAGAAAAAAAGCATTAATCCAATAAAAAAGAATATGGGAGCCACTGTGTAACGAACTTTGTGAGGGACATTTGAAGACATGCAGCATACTTTTCTATTTCATATCTTGCTTTCAAATACACGATGAAAACTTGAAATAATGGCAAATCTTTTTCATATTTACATTTGTAAATATAGAATTTGGCATGTAACAGGATTAAATCAAATGTTTTATCTGATCTAAAATCATTGTCACAACCAAACAGGACAATATTTGCATTCAACAGTAGATTCATAGTTTCGCATTTTCTATTCATTTCATTTTGAAATTCTTGCCAAAAAATTTGAACATGAGGGCAGTACCAAAATAAATGTTGAATGTTTTCTGTTTCTCTCTTACAAAAAGAACATTTTTCTGAATTTTCAATGCCCATGTTTTTCAAAACAATATTGGTTGCTAGTATCCTATTGTTAATTCTAACCTGAAACCATCTTAACTTAATATCTTTTATCTGTTGGATTTTCTGAAAAGTTTTAGCCCAACTGACATCCTTCGGTAATCTTTCATTCCATTTATTGCAAAAAGTTGGCTCTAGAGTGTCTTGATTCAGTAGATCATAATAACGTGAGGCTCCTCTTGAAACTGAACATATCACAGACATTAGTTTACTTGACTCACCTTCTTCATAACATGTTATTTCTACTCCAGCTTCTCTCGAATACTTTTTTACAGCACTAATATAACCGTTGTATGTTACAAAATCTGTATTGATGTTATACCTATCAACAAAGGAATGGAAACTCAAAAAATCACCATTTTCGTCTAAAAGATTCCGTACGCAGAATACACCATTTTCTATCCAGTTTTTATAAAATTTAGATCTGCCCCCAATCATCAAGTTCCTATTACAAAATAAAGGCTCTAAACAGAATTCATCTGCAGTTTTGACACAAACAATCTCATCTAGTTCTTTATATGCTTTGAATACATCTCTCCAGAAATTGTTTAACTTATCCTGCCCAGACAAATCAGCACCTAATTTATGAATAATTTCTGCCTTGTAATATAATGAGAAGAGTATTTTTTTCCAACAATGGTTACTTGATGAAAGTTTCCGAATCCAAGTTAATTTTAATGCATTTATTTGCTTCCATATGTTTGGTATTCCTATACCCCCATGCTGTATACTTTTTACAGATGTTTTTCGCTTAATTTTATCTCTCTTTTTACCCCATACAAACTTAAATGTAAATTTCTGAATTTCATCAATTATGTAGTCTGGTGGGTTTGGTAGTAACATCCATAGATGGGTTAGTTTTGATAAGATCAGGGATTTAAGTACTGCAACTCTGCCAAGAGGTGTTATCTGCCTTTTTAGCCAAGTTTTGTACAATGTTTTTATCTCTGCAAATTTTTCTTCGAGATTCATAGTTTCACAATTTTTTAAATCACTCGTAAACCAGATACCTAAAATTTTAAATTTAGGAGGGTTCCATTTGATATTTAAATGTGGCATATACTTAACGGGCGAGTTTCGTTTACTTCCTAACCATACTGCATTCGTTTTTTCCGCATTTAGTAAGAGTCCAGACACTCTTCCGAATTTTTCAAGAACCATAATCGATTCTTCGAATGATTTTCGATCGCCTTCTTGTAAAAGTTCAGTATCATCTGCATACTGTGATATTTTATTCTCAGTATTAGCTATTTTAATTCCTTTTATGTCTTCATTTTGTCTAATCATGTTTGCTAAGATTTCAACACAAATAACAAATAAATATGGCGAGATTGGATCCCCTTGGCGACATCCTCTCTCAACAGGAAACCAACCGGCTAGTTTTCCATTAACTGAAACAGCTGACTTAATATTTGTGTAGAATGTTTTTATCCATTGACAAAAACTTGGACCAAAGCCAAAGGCATGTAATACCTTAAACATGAAATCATAGCTAACACTGTCAAACGCTTTTTCAAAGTCTAAACATAAAAGTATCCCAGGTTTTTTGGATATAATCATATAATCAAGTATATCATAAATAAGACGAATGTTATCTCCCAAATACCTGTTTGGAATAAAACCAGTCTGGTCTTCATTGATGATAGAGGGAAGCACACATTTTAATCGGTTGGCTATACATGTGGATCCTATTTTATACACAGTGTTCAAAAGTGAAATTGGTCTCCAATTTTTGATTCGGTCTTTGGGCTTGTCACCCTTTGGAATGCATACGATAATGCCTTCTTTTTGTGTCGAAGATAGTTCATTTCTATCGAATCCATCGTTTAACGCTCTTACAATATATGGACCAAGTTGTAACCAGAAACATTTGAAGAATTCTGCTGTGAAGCCGTCGCTGCCAGGACTTTTCATATTACGCATGTGTTTAAGGGCAATACCGGCTTCTTCTAAAGTAATTTTGCCTTCCAAAGAAGTTACCTGACTCTCAGTTAATACTGGTAAATTATTTACTAAATCTAGAATTTCACAAGATTCAATATCTCTTTTAGAATATAATTTTTGATAGAACTTATTAACTTCTTCGGCAATTTCATCACTGTCACTTAAAATAGATCCATTATCCAGCGTAAGTTTCGTAATATTTTTACAAACGTAATTTCGTTTTTCAAGTCCACAAAAATAATTGGTTATTTTTTCCCCTTCTGCGACCCATCTCGCCCTTGAACGCAGCAACACACCTTCCATCTTCTTTTCCCGAAGTGTAATCAACTCTTGTTTATAACTTTCAAGTTCACGTCTTTCTTCTTCAGATAATACCACTTTCTTTTCAAGTAAAGAAATATTACTTTCAAGATGTTTCTGTTTTTCTCTGTCCTTCCGTTTCTTCATCGTTGCGTATGATATAGTTTTGCCTCGAATTTTCATAAGTAATGTATCCAAAAAAAGTTGATCAGAAATAACAAACTGGATTTCTGATTTAGGAATCTGGGCCAACCCACAGCGACAATATGGTAGAGCTGCATATTCCTCAATAACTGTTTGAATTACTTGGTTTATGTCTTCTATATAATTGGTGTCTTTCAACAATGAACTATTGAATTTCCATAATAGATTTCTCTTTATCTCTTTACCTTGCTCTAGAGTTATTAGAATTAAGGAGTGGTCAGATCGATATCCTGGTAGAATATCTGCGTCTGTTACATGATTACATAACCAATCGGAAATAAGAAAAAAATCTAAACGGCTCTGATGACATGGGTTATTTCTCCTCCAAGTATACCTTCGTAATTCGGGATTTAAATCACGCCAGATGTCAGTTAAGTCTAGGCTGTCCGTCATGTTTTCTATTTGCTCTTGTGCTTTAGGATTATTGTTATGTCTGTAATTATAACAGTCCAAGGAGTAATCACGTACCAAATTCCAATCACCTCCAATAATGACATTTTCAACTCCAACTTCTCTAATGTGTTCTTCCAACTCCACATAAAACTCAGGCTCATCACGATTGGGCCCGTAAATACTAACAATAAGACATTCTTTATCCATTATTTTAACGGATGCAAAAATATAATTACCTGCCGTGTCTTTATAAACTTTTCTTAACTGAAAGTCAAAATTATTACTGAACAAAATAGCTACGCCCCTTGAATGTGAATTATGAGACGCAAAATAGCATTTGTAACCCCACTCTGAACGAATATAATTCTCTAACTTCGGTTTGAAATGAGTATCCTGCAGCAAATATATTGAGTATGCTTTCCCCCTTAAATAATTAAACACGTCTCTTCGCTTTTGTGGGTTGGCTAGACCCTGACAATTCATGGATGCAATTGTTACTTTGTTACTCATATTGACAGCTAAATGTAACATGAGTCATACCAACATATGGACACATTACCATGTTGACATATAAAACCGAACCAAAATGAAAACGAAAATCTGAGCAAATCGTGTACAAGTCCATAACAACAGTTGCTCCGCAAAGGTAATTTCTAGCCATATGCAGATCAGAGCTTTTTACATGACCATGCACAACGGCACACACCAAAAACAGCCTCAAGATCTCCGAAACATATACGTTAAAAAAAACTGATAAATGTTCATAAAAAGGAAAAATGAATACACAAGACATGCACATACACATACATAGAAACATCATAAAATAAAATTTCTAGGTAGATCTGTCTCGGGCAGAGAAAGAAACAAACGGAGAAATAAAATGAAAAAGAACATTCCTTCTTTCCCTCCATCTTCAGCTGAGCACGTGCTCACCCGTGCAAGGAGAAAGAAAAAAAAAATATAAAAGGAGAAGAAAGCGTGTCAACATCAGGGGATTTCCACTTAAAGTGCTACATCAACAACCTACCAACTGTTAATCCACTGTCGTCCATTACGAAAAAAACCGACACACATACACTCTTATAATGTTCACTGTTTCACACACACACACACACACACACACACACACACACACACACACACACGCGCGCAAACACACACACACGTGCGCGCGCAGGAAAACGGGACCCACTCAAACACAAACATATCAAACACACACACACACACACACACACACACACACACACACACACACACACAATTTCCCCTCTCCCCCACATACATGCTCATTTGTCCGCAGATATGCACACACGCACGCACGCGCGCACACACACACACACACACACACACACACACACACACACACACACACACACACATACACACACACACACACACACACACAAACGCGCGCTCGCAGGAAAACGCACGCCCACACAAACATATATGATCACTCAATCACACACACACACACACACACACACACACACACACACACACACAACAAAACATAATCAGTCAGGAACACCATTCATTACACATATTCTATCATATACCAACAAGGGAATTTGTTTTGAAGCAACATGACACCATCTCGTTTCACAAATATACACAGAAAGAACATACTGAAAATGACAAATCGTGGTGTGAAATAAATGTATTTCACACAACAAGTCACACAAAATGGGCATCTCTGTAGAATATAATACCTTCCGTTTTATAAGAAAAACATTTCCATTGCATTGACGCCATTCTCTCTCTTCCTCCCTCTCTCTCTCTATACACACACACGCGCGCGCGCGCGCGCGCCGCGGGCGCACGCACACATGCACACACACACAACACACACACACACACACACACACATACACACACACACACACACACACACACGCACACACACACACACAGGCCCGCTCTAGCGAGCACTCGCGCACGCTTCCCCTTCACCGACCCTCTCTCCTTCCTACCCCCTACCCCCGCCACATCCGCATAGGCGTATAAACGCGCGCGCGCACACACACACACACACACACACACACACACACGCACACACACACACACACACACACAGGTGAAAGCACATACACTCATATTTTCACTGACATTCACCTTCCCCTCTTCCCCCCCCCCCCTCCCTCTCTCTCTTTTGAAGCAAAAATAAATCGAAAGAAATTCTAGCAAGCAAATGCATGGGAAATGAAGGAAAAAAGAAACTGTTCTATTGTGGGGAAAAAAAAAAAAATCAGAGATGGCCTTTAACTAGTTTTAAAGTCTGTCGGTAAACAGGAGTCGCAAAGGGAGGGGGGCACAAAGGAGTTTCTTCCCAAACCACGTTCTCCCCACGACTCCGCACCATCCACCTCATGTATACCATATCAGTCTCTCTCACATTTTAAGTCAAACTGAACCATAAGAACTTGTATCCGTTCAGACACAATGAAATGGCTATTGGAGACGAAAACAGCAATCATCTTCACCATCATCAGCATCATCATCATCATCATCATCATAATCATTATCACCATCACTATTCTCATAATACTAATAGTAATAACAATAACAATGAAAAACTATCGTCAAAAATGTCCTAGGCATTTCAACTCAATATTTTTGCTATATTTTCAACAAAGCATGTTTTTCTGATAGTATTTGTTAATATTTTCGGCCTCTGAATCCCTATCAACCACAATCTTATGAACAGTACAAAAGACTGCAACATAATAAATTAAGGATAAAAAAGGAGAGGAACGAGAGAGAAAGGGAAAGGAACGAGAGAGAGAGAGAGAGAGAGAGAGAGAGAGAGAGAGAGAGAGAGAGACAGACAGACAGACAGACAGACAGACAGACAGACAGACAGACAGACAGAGAGAGAGAGAGAAGACAACCAACACAATGAAGTGGGCCATCTGTCCGTGCCAAGGGAACAGTGGGAAAAACATCAAACAAAAAAGCCATGATAGGTGTTTTTTTTTTTTCTTTTCCCTCCTTTTCTCTCAAAACGAAGAAAGAGAAGAAAAAAAAGAAAAGAAAAAGGGAAAAACATTCCACGTATACAGAAACATAAGAAACTAGAAGACGGAGGTGGGTATAAGGTGGCGGTATCAATCACAAAAAGCCCTGTAACTAAAATGCTCAGGCCCAAAGTAACTGGAGGAGAGAGAGAGAGAGAGAGAGAGAGAGAGAGAGAGAAGAGAGAGAGAGAGAGAGAGAGAGGGAAATGACAAAACAGCTAATGTAATGAAAGAGACCATCTCCCCATGTCAAGGAGAACAATTAGGTGGGTACGACATCAAACTAAAGCCATGAAGAAAAATACAAAAAAATCAACGTATGCAAAAAAAAAAAAAAAAAAAAAAAAGACAAAAGGCATTAAAGCAGTGGGGACAGAAGGAGGCAATATCAAGAGAGAGAGAGAGAGAGAGAGAGAGAGAGGGGGGGGGACAGACAGACAGACAGACAGACTGAATGACCGACTGACTGACTGACCGACCGACCGACCGACTGATCGCACATTCATAGAATTGAAAAAAGATGCAAACACAAACAAACAAAAAACACACAACTACAATTTCATTACACTATCTTAAACTTTCACAGGGTTTTACATGCAACTGATATTAATAGGTCAACAGGGGGGAGTCTACCAAGTGAAAGAAACACAGAGGAATTCGTTCTCATATCACCCACCCTTTCCCAGACTATTCGTTTAATTCACTTTTACTGTGGATTGGCCGCGCCACCACAGGCTAGAGAGGACAATCCACCGACGGGGAGTAACCCGACGAATAGTTCAGATTCTTCCTTCTGTCAATTAGCGGTCTTTTTCCATGTCAGATTCACTGAGCCTCCCCCCGTCAGCATAAATCACCCTCCCCAATCCCACAGCCACGCAGCCACTGCCTTTGTAAATTGGCTTTTGGACAGAGTACAATTTCAGAATAAAAGAAAAGGTAATAAGAACTGAAATAATTTTAAACCAACCGTTTGCAATGAAACCATGATGATAAACATCAACAACAGCAACACAATAATGACAGCAACAGCAGCAACAACGAAAAAGATAGCTACAACAATAACAATCATTATCATCATCTTCATCACCATCACCACCGTTCTCATTGCAATAGTTCATGTCAAAATGGCGCGGGTGTTAAATTACTACTAAACCAACCATAATCATTCATTGTAAATAACATCATATATACAAATCAACTATCAGCAACATTCATATTTACTAGAAACAGATTTGAAAAGAAACAAAACAAGATTGTTAAAGAGACGATGAAAAGAAGAGAGAGAGAGAGAGAGAGAGAGAGAGAGAGAGAGAGAGAGAGAGAGAGAGAGAGAGAGAATTTTCTACAAAACATAGATCATCGCGCCCACACAGTGCATACTCTGCGTACACCGTTTAACATTCACAACAGTCTACAAGTAACAAAAATTCCAGATTCCCCGTGACATGGTCACAGTTCTGTGGGAATAATGTTGAGCCAGACAGAAATAGAGATCGGAGAAAGACAAGTGGGGACATGCATTTCGAAAGCACAGAGAGAGAGAGAGAGAGAGAGAGAGAGAGAGAGAGAGAGAGAGAGAGAGAGAGAGAGAGACATAGAGCCTGTGCATGTAACGGTTGACCTCCCCCAAATAGCTTTGCGCTCCAGCATCGGCAACCCCTCCCCCTCCCTCGGCCCGCCACTTAACAGCCGCTTCTTCCCTGCTACCTGCAGACGAGCGGAAAACAAAGAACTATCCAAAGGGACAGTACAGGGCCCAACCGAGGAGCGGCCAACAACTTCTCATGTTCATCAATTAGCATCATGGACACGATCGGCCACCATCCCGTCTGTCCGCCCACAAACACACAGAGAACTGAATCGCGTGACGGCGTCTGACCGCCACAAAACCAACTGACATGCTTTCTACATACGATCTAAGCAAATTTGAACAAACAGACAGACCGGAAACATACAAAACATTATCTGCATTACATCTTATTTATGTACATTTAGACTTTTTTTGTGTGCATCATTTCATTACATTATCGACATTGTTTTACATTATTACATATCCCATAACGATCAAAGCACAGAAAAACACAGAGAAACAAGATGAATTACTTATCTCACACGTTGTTTACACATTAGGTCCAACAGGCATTTCTCTTCTGAAAACCACATCGATGTTGTCACCGTATTTCAGTCTCACAGTTTTATTATTTTTCAGTTTGGCGAACACTTTTCCTTGTGATGACCATGTCGCCAGCGTGTAAGAGTGTCTGTAGGCCTCCCGGGATAACTTGTAATTAGCAGGCGTGAGGTCCTCGTCCACAGACACTCCTTTACTCTTCAGTTTTCTCCGGTTGGACAGAACACTGTCTTTTAACTTCCGAGACAGGAACCGCACAATTATGGGGCGTTTCTTTCCGGACACGACAGGGCCGGTGCGATGGGCCGCCTCCAGATCCGCTTCCGTCGTAGTGACGCCGATCAGGTCGGTGAAGATCTGGCAGCATTTCTTGGTGCAGTCCTCGGCCGTCTCTCCATCCTTCTCCGCCACGTTGTAGACCCTCAGATTCCAGCGCCGGTCGTATTGCTGCTGATCGTTCAGGTCACTCGCCATTTGCTGTGTGCGCTGTTCTTGTTTCCTCAGCTGTTCCTTTAACTCTGTGTTTTCTGCTCTGATGGCTACAAGTTCATTCCTAAGAGTGTCCGTCTCCTTCTGCGTTTCAAAAAACTTTCCTTCCAACACCTCCAGTTTTGTATTTACGCTAGCTACCAGCTTTTCCATGTGTGACTTGTATTCTTTTATATCGTCTTTAGTAGCTAACGTTTGATATTGAATCTTCAGTTCTTCAACAGCTGCTTGAAGTGCCATAGTGTTTTCGTCCTCCTCTTCAAAAGAATCGGATGCTGGACGTAAAACAGTCTTTTTATCTTGTTTACTTTTTTCACCCACTGGACTGCTGTCTTTACTTGACGACACAGAAGTTCGTCGAGATTTTCCGGAGGAAGTATTACCTTTACGCATAGTCCGTCACAAAGTGTTCAAATAAGGGAAAACAAATGTCACTGAAGGCAAGCACAGGTAACGACACTCTCACATCTTAGGTTGTAAAACCTCTCACGCCTAGCCCAGCTGTCCGCACGTGAATTCCATTCTGCGTTCTGTTCTTTCTTCTGCCCTCGACACTGGCTTGTTACAGCGCCATGACCGACACAGTGAAATATTTCAACTCGATGTAAACATGAAACTACTCCATACACCAACACAAAAAATATACCACCACAATCTATGGATGATAATGAAGTAAATCCTTTTGAAGTTGAATTAGTTGACGTTCATTAAATCACCTAATCGGTCATTTTTTAACAGAGCGCAGTGTCGCGTCGACTGTCATGACAGTGAACAGATCTCTCACACCGACGTCATGTTACTGTTATGACGTAGCAAGCAGACATCAACGTTACCGCTCTGTTGGGACAATAACTTCAAATTTGGATAACTATTTATTTGGTGAGACCCCGTGTACTCTTTAAATAAGATGTCTGTTCACAACATACCGACTTTGATGCCTTTTTCAGTGACGTATATCTGACAATCTGTGGACATATAATACTCTTTAAACAAGATGTCTACTACGGAAAACAAAAGATACTGTCACTACTTGGTGCTGCTTTGCCGAGTTTGATGCCTTTGTCAGCGAGGTACATATCACAAACCAAGGACATAGAGTACTCGATACTCTTTAATACAATATTTCTACTGCAGAAAATAAATGATACATCACCACTTTGCCGAGTTTGATGCCTTTGTTAGTGAGGCACGTATCTCAGTCCATGGACATAGAGTACTCGATACCATCAGATACCGCACTTACCGAGTGAGATGCCTCTGTTGGTGTAGTACATCTCACAGTCCAGGGCGACGTACTCTTCCAGACCGGCGACCTTCGGCATCAGAGCTTCAGCACTGCATGAGGAACATCTGGCAGCACACTCCTGGGTCTGTGTCAGTGGACAGAACATGGACACCAGTCCTTCAGTGGACAGAACATGAACACCAGTCCTTCAGTGGACAGAACATCGACACCAGTCCTTCAGTGGACAGAACATGGACACCAGTCCTTCAGTGGACAGAACATGAACATCAGTCCTTCAGTGGACAGAACATGGACACCAGTCCTTCACTGGACAAAACATGGACACCAGTGCTTCACTGGACAAAACATGGACACCAGTCCTTCAGTGGACAGAACATGGACACCAGCCCTTCAGTGGACAAAACATGGACACCAGTCCTTCAGTGGACAAAACATGAACACCAGTCCTTCAGTGGACAAAACATTATCACGGTTCCTACAGGCAGCACACTCAGACACGTGTCGTCTTTCGTTTTGTTTTCAATGTTATTTGCCCTGCCTAAAAAAGACCCAATAAGTGTGCTTGTTCTATGATTTGTTCATTCCTTCGTTTGGCGCTCAGTAACTCTGTTTTTGCTCTTGTTTCAGTTTCCGTCTGCCGTCACCCCTCTTCGCCAGCAAATAAAACCGGTGAATCATGATCAAAATTCCAGTAGAGACGCCGTGTCATCGCCGGCACCACAGGCATAGAAAGACACATAAGCAAGCAAGTCACTGCTGTATTCCTGTCGACACATGCTGTCGGAAAGTTGCGGCCCTTTGCAAGTTATATAGCCGTGTTACACACAAGGTTGATTTATTTTCAAGAAAAAAGCTAAAAACGCAGTGAATTATGGGAGTCGGTTTCTGCTTGGGTGCGTGACGTAAAGACGTACCACAAACATGCGAGTACGTGTATCCGCGCATGCACACACACACACACATACAGAGAGAGAGAGAGAGAGAGAGAGAGAGAGAGAGAGAGAGAGAGAGAGAATGCAGTGAGAGAGAGTGCACAGACAGACAGACAAACAGACACAGACACAGACAGACACCGACACACAAAGACGGATGTCAAGATATACAAGCACAGGCAGACAGGGAGCATGACACCAACAGGACAG
>JAMYXO010000607.1:0-41808 GCA_033310375.1 Conus canariensis | reverse complement strand
TTGTTCTGTATGCTCTGCATTGTCATTTCTGCTGGACGATTCGGTGTCGGAAGAAGCATTCCGACCAGAGTTATGGGCGTGTATTTATTTGGTCACAGAATCAAGGGTTACCCTACTTGTTCATTATTTACTGTTTACTGTTCACTGCCTCATTTCAGATTTCCTTCATACCAATCAAACTGGCATTACCTGCATTTGTTTCTGTTTGTCTGTATACTTGTTGGAATATATACAAGATCTAGAAGGCGATGCCAGTCTGGAATTAATGTTTATTTGCGTTTGTTCATTTCTCCAATTGTTGCTGAGTACAAGCGCCAGATACAGAATATATGGGTAAGCTTGGAACATCCTTTTCTTGGGCCTGTGTTTCCTTGTTTATTCTGTGTGCTCAGTGTTGTCATACCTGTTAAATGATTCGATGTCATAAACAACAGTCGTATTGGGGTCATGGGTTTATATTTATTTCATCATGGGAGCAGGCGTTACCATACGTGTACATTATTTACTGTTCTGTGCCTCATTTAAGATTTCCTTTCATACCAATGGAACTCGGAATATCTTCATATGTTATTGTTCGTCAGAGAGTTTTCTATGAATGTGTTCAAAATATATAAAAAAAGTGTGCCAGTCTTGAATAACTGTTAATTTGTGGTTGTTCATTTCACTAGCTGTTGTTGCTGAGTAGATGTGCCAGGTACAGAGAGCATGGGTAAGTTTGGAACATCCTTTTGGGGGGCAATTTTCCTTGTTTGTTCTCTGTGCTATGTGTCGTCATTTCTGCCAGACGATTTACTGTCGCAAGTTGCTTTCGTTTGGTGTTATGGGCGTGTGTTTATTACATCATGCGAGCAAGAGTTAGCCTACTTGCTTGTTATTTACTGAAAGTGGAGATACTGATGTTGACTATAAAGCGCCTTGGATTGTAACAACGCTATTGGCGATTACATACTTATTTTGATGATTATGATTATGACGACCACCACGATGATGGTAGTGGTGGTGGTGGTGGTGGTGGTGGTGGTGGTGGCAAAGAAGACCTGTTACCAAAGAAAAAAATCATTAGTGTTAAGACTATGATGGTAAAGATGTCCCTATAAGAACAGTGATGTGGAAGTCGCATGATTATTTTAATGATGGTGGAAAAAAGAGAGAATATTAGAGAAAGGTGACGATTGTGGTGGGGATGTTTTGATGCTGATGATTAAGTGAATGTAAAAGGATCCAGGTAAGAGTTGTACAATTGTTTTGATGATGGTCTTAACAAAACGAACAGAAGAAGAAGAAGAAGATGATGATGATGATGATGATGATGGTGCTGGTTGTGTGGTGGTGGTGGTGTAGCTTTTAATGTACCTCAGTTTAGCACTGCGCAATGCATCTGAGCTTGGTTCTCCGGCGTCTTATCTGCTGGCGCAGTGCGGTGTACCTCATTCACCAGAGTCTTCATGCAGACCTTTTTTTCTGTGGATCTTCATGCCACGCTCAGTAGAGAATTTCCACTTGCTCATTGCTGATAGTCCGTTTTGCATTTCCAGTCATGATCGGGCATCAACATATACCAAGCTATTACGATAGATGAATATTTGCAGGCGCAAACATATTCTTTCATGGTGTCATTGGATTATTACACCTTCAATCTAATGAGATGAAGAGCAGAAAAGGGAATGTTGGAAGGGGAAGAGGGGTGGGTCTGTGTGCCGAGAAAGTTATGTAGCTGAACTCTGGTCTTTGTGCGATGTAAAACTGGAATAAAACTTGTTCTATGTTCTTTTTGTCCAGGTGTCTTTTTTCGTTCAAATGAGGTGGTTGAGAGTGACCCTTTTGGGGCATACCTTTTACTGCTTAAAGGAAACAGTAAAATGAGTACACTGTGAAAAGCAGACACACTGACTGGCAATACCACGGTAAAAGGGAATCATGACAACATGACGGCACTACATGGATCATAACAGACTCACCAAATCGGAGCGAACTGGGGAGATTCCCAACTACTATTAAAGTAATAATTCAGTTTATTACATTCAGGATGCACATACTAAAGTAAACCAGGACTCCTATTGACAACAGAGTTATCGACCGATAATCTACAAGGATACTGAAGAAAACAAATGGACGAAGTTTATACGTAAAACCTTCTCAATCAACGGTAAGATTAAAGCACATCTACAAAAAGCAGGTAACATTTAATACGAATCGACTGAAGTTTCTTTTCAACACAAAACTGAACACACTTTTATGTTGATTGCTTCTTGACAAAATAAAGGAATGACGACATCTAAGCTCAGCATGTTTGCCACTGAAGACACACAGGTGGCTTATTTGGAGCAACGCATTGACACATATTGCAGACGAGTATTAACCAGACAACGAATAAGCGCCCATGAATTTCAGATTGAGAGTGTTCGTTATACAAACACTGTTAGAGAAGACAGACTATGCACGACAGGTCACGTCGTGGAAGACGAATAACATTTCCTCGATCACCGTATCAACAAGGTAATGATATGATGACGAGGGTCGCGAAAACAAATTAAAAACAAACAAACAAACCACCACCACCAAAACAACAACAACAACAACGACGCCAACAGCAACAACAGTAACAATGATTATTGTTATCAATTTTATTTTCTCTCTCTCTCTTTTTTTTTTCTTTTGAATTATATTTCTATATCATGCTTTTATTATCAGCACTATTATTACCACGTCAGTTGCCACAGTTGCTAACATTATCATCACTATCATCAACACTATTGTTATTGATATTACAATCACTGCCATTAACATCACCGTCGCCATCACCACTAAGACCCTTGCCACGGCAACCATGCTGTTTAATAATCCTCTAACCCACTCTCCTTTCTCGACTGCTATTGCGATAGTATCACCAAAAGTGGTAGTAATCCTGTCTTTATTTTATTTTATTTTATTTTATTTGTGTGTGGATATTTTGATAATAACCATTACTATTATCATTATTCCTATCAGTAATATAAATATCATCAATACAACATCAACTCTCACATTGTCTCCTTCTTGACAGCCTCGTTTTCATTCACCGCTCACCTTGAGCTGAATTGAATGAGGATAAGTGATTGCTCGCTCATTTTCGTTGTATTGAATGTTTTGCATCTTGCCTGAAGAAGACCTAAGAGGTCGAAACGCGTCGTGTACTGTCTTGTGACTTGTTTGTCTGCGTTTTCTTGGCGGTTCGCTTTATTTACATTTAACAACAACAACAACAACAACAACAACAATCTGGGAGCTCAAGTTCAACGAGTGCTTCCAACCTGTACTTGCCAAATAAATTCTGTTGTGTTTCTCTATATGGAGAAAGAAAATGTAAAATGACCTTGACACACAATACCTTCTTTCGTTCTGGCACTCGTACCACGTTGCAGGCGTGATGATGTTGGATTAATAAAAGTGCAGTTAAATGTCTTAGCCTGATCACCTCTGCCCTAAACAAAAACAAGAGAAAAACTCGTTTTCATATGGCATTAGAATATGTTCTTTTTCTTGTTCTATGTTCTTGTTCATACGCACGCAAAGGCACGAGCGTGTCCACGCACGCGCGCGCGCGCGCGCACAACACACACACACACAAAACACACACACACACACACACTCACTCGCGCGCATACGCACGCACGTGCACGCGCGCGCGCGCGCGCGCGCCACACACACACACACACACACACACACACACGCACGCACGCAGCTCATGTGCATAAAGAACAAGAACAAGAACAAGAAGAAGGGTAGTTAATTGCATGCATTGCGACGACACAAAGGGCAACACTCAACCTGGACAGAAAGTGTAAATTCAGAATATAGCAAGTTCAGTTCAGTTCAGTTTCATAAAGGACTAGTCCATAAACGCTACACCACACCCGCTAAGTTTTGAGACCACACTACGCATGACTTTAAGCTGATGGTTAAAAGAATTAACAACTAAGATGAGATAAATTGAAGAAGAGGGTCTCGTGGCTACAACTCAGCGGATGTATGACCTACGCATTAGCCAAACGCGCTGGTCAGACCTTGAGTGCCTACCTACCATGCTTTTTTTTTTTTTTTTTTATGTATGTGTGTGTAGAGATTGTACACGTGTGTATGATGTGTGGGCATGGGCCCATGGGTGTGCGCGCGCGCGCGCGTGTGTGTGTGTGTGTGTGTGTGTGTGTGTGCGCGCATGCGTGCGTCCACGTTTGTATGTGTATGTGTGCCCGCATTGTGTGTGTGTGTGTGTGTGTGTGGGGTGTGTGTGTGTGGTGTGCGTGTGTGTGTGTGTGTGTGTGTGTGTGTGTGTGTGTGTGTGTGCACGTGTGTTTGTGTGCCCGTATGTATGTTCAGTTCAGTGGTTTATTTAACGTCTGTTCACCATTGATGATATTAGACGAAAAATAATTTTAAACGTCATCTCTAACTAACAAAGCTTACCCTCAAAGATGAAAAAAAATAATAATAACAACAATAACTTTTTGAATTAGTGGTAAAAAATAAACACGCATCAAAGCAGCTTGGCAATTTTAGATTGTGCGATAATAGTAGCAATGTTTATGATAGAAGGGCTGCACAATATTTGACTGATATCTTGGACGTTGGTATCAATAGAATTTTTTTTTTTATAAATTGGAGTTATGGCAGAACATTCTATCAACAAATGATACACTGAAATAGGTTTACCACAAGTACAAAAAACATGGCAAGAATATTTTGTGTTCCATGCATTTAACTTGAGTTTTGTTACCATCTTGGAAATGTGACGAGGACAAGTATTTACATTTTGAGAGTTTCTCCACAATTTCTGTTATAAACACAATTTTCTAATTTTAGCAAAATTTCTGTCGAAGATGTTTTCAGTGAAGATAATAAATTACAATGAGGCAATGTTTAGCTCCAGCTTTAGCAAGTATATCTGCTGCTTCGTTCCATTTCAACCCACTATGAGAGGGAACCCAGCAAAAGTCAATTCATATTCCATGAATCCTTAAACAGTGTATGAGGTGATGAATATCAAAAACTAAATGTTTCCGTGCCTTACCATCCCAATGTTCTATAGATTGCAAGACTTTGAATCAACACATATGACAATATTATGAAGAGGCATTGGAGCATAATAAATGTGTCTCAAAGCCATCGATATTGCAATATGCTGTATGTATGTGCGTTTGTGTGTGCGTGTGCAGAAGTGTGTGTGTGTGTGTGTGTGTGTGTGTGTGTGGTGCGTGCGTGCGTGCGTGCGTGCGTGCGTGTGTGTGTGTTGTGTGTGTGTGTGTGTGTGTGTGTGTGTGTGTGTGTGTGTGTGTGTGTTTGTGTGTGTGTGTGTGTGATTTATGGGTTTGTGTGAACACACCGAATATAGCTACGGTAGGCAAAGTTAAAACATGACAATAATCGTTGGGAACCTGCGCCACCAGAAGAACACAACAAACTCCACAGTAAAAAGCTTCCACCCAGAGGACGAGCAGTCAGCTGCACTCAGGTGTGAACGGCTGGTTCTGGTCACACCCCAGAACTCAAACGTCCCATCATGCAGACAGCAAAGGATTCAGATTCACACTTTAATGCCGAGTTTTCCTCACAATGTCCGTTCTATTACCTGTGCCTTTCCCGCTTACCTCTCTGTTTGAAATGTGTATTCTAGGCATTTGTTTTTCCTCTTTTGTTTACATCCGTCGTTTATTTGATTTTGTGTGTGTGTGTGTGAGTGTGTGTGTGTGTGTGTGTGTGTGTGTGTGTGTGTGTGTGTGTGTGTGTGTGTGTGTGTGTGCGTGCGTGTATGCGTGCGTCTGCGCGAGTGCCTGTGTGTGTATGTGTGTGTGAGTGTGTGCGTGCGTGTGTGTGTGTGTGTGTGTGTGTGTGTGTGTGTGTGTGTGTGTGTGTGTGTGTGCGTGTGCATGTGCTGTGGTGTGTGTGTGTTTGTGTGTGTGTGTGTGTGTTGTGTGTGTGTGTGTGTGTGTGTGTGTGTGTGTGTGTGTGTGTGTGTGTGTGTGTGTGTGTGTGTGTGTGTGTCTGTGTGTTATTTCCCTTTTTCTATACCAAAACCAATAAGTCAAAGCGTGTTGTGTGGAATGGGCAGCTATGTGATCCAACATTTATTTTCATGTTTCACTTCCAACAGAAATCATAATGCTGAATGCTATGAAAGCAATCTTGATTTTTTTATGAGGGTCATTTTTCTTTCCTTTTTTTTTGGAGTATCTCATTTGGGCTCTCGATGTTCATTCTTTGATATCTAAATTGAATATCCACGGTCCAGTTGATTAAAAAAAGAACAAAAAACTTTAATTCATTCATCGCTACTAGCAGTTGGCGTTAAAAAAAAATGAATGTGTCTCAATCCTGTGCACAATAAAATGCCTTTATACATCTTCTGAATTGCGCAGTATGTCAGGAGTAGATTCTAGCCATTTTATAAGGTTAGCTTCATACGCTTTTCTTCGTTTCTCTGCCCAAATGTTAAAGGTATACATGAAAGGGTTAATAGCGGAGTTTAACGGCAATATAAATATAGCCAGGGCAACATTCACTTCTCCTGGGATTGGTGTATCAGTCAGTGCTAACATTCCGCACAGTCCAATGGGAAACCAGCACAGGAAATCGGTTACGGCAACACTGATCAACCGCCGTGCTATGGTCATGTCACGTGACGCTTTCGTCGTGCTGGTTTGTAAGGCATTTCTCTGTATTGACCAGTACACAATGGCTTGGCCACATGAAATGAGTAAAAATAAGCTGAAGTTAAAGACAATCAGAACGCTGAAAGAATACAGTCTTCCTTTAAACTCCTGTCTGGTCACTGGCAGTGGGATGCAGATACCTGTCTGGCTGTAAAACTCCCAGTGAGCGACCATTGGTAGTAGAGGTAAAACGGCTAAAATCCAGCCAACCAACCAAGTTAAAAGACAAGTCAGTGCTGCTGATGTTCTCTCAAATCGCAGAGTGCTGAATGGAAACCGAAGGACAATAAAACGGTCCAGAGTGATGAGGCAGATGACCAGAGCTGACACCTCACTGGACAACAGGGACAGAAACCCAGCCACCTTACAAGTCACACTGCTTTTCCACGTCTCATCATAATGGAGATATCTACCACGGTACCGTTCATCAGCCACTCCAATCACAGCTATGTAGACCCCCATCAGAAAGTCGGCCATGGTCAGGTTGATGACAAACACACTAAAGCCACTGGAAGAGGTCATGGATCTGGCAACCAAACGTGCACAGACACACAAGACATTGCCAGTGAGAGACAGACAGGTGATGAGCCACAAAAACCCTCGGTAGGCCCATGATTGTAGTAAATCTTCACAGGAAGAAATTTCGTCCTTTGGGGCATGGCACAATGACTCGTCAAGATAATGGGGGACTATTTCACTGCAACACAATTTATAGTTGTCTGTATGTATTGCAGACACGTGGAGGAGATTTTTGAAAATATCGTTTGGGAAGCTTTTTACTGGGCTTTCCTTGAAATATAATTCACTCAGTGCCGGCATGTATTGAAACCCAGCTGGACTGATTGTATGTATGGAAGTGGAAGTTAAATTCAGTTTCTGGACCCCAGGAAATAGAGAGAAGACTGTGGTGTCCAGCAGGGTCAGCTTGGTGAAGGACAGGTCTATCTGGGTCAGGGCACTGTGCACGGTGACAGAGGAGAGATCAGTGTGCAGGTGGGTGAGGGGATTGTTGGACAGAGATAATGTTTGTAATTTTTTTAAACCAAGGAAAGAAGTCATGTTGACAAGTCGCAATTTATTTCGTGAGAGGTCAAGTACCCTGAGATTTAGCACATTAATTGAAGACAAGATAGCCAACGAACACTGAGAAAGAACAAGATGAATCAGATAACGTTGTCCTTCACATCAAAAAGCGTCATACCTGAACCCGTGGCGTCCAAATAGCGGATTGTAGGGGACTGTGCTGCAGAGAAAGGATGAGAACACAGAAAGGAGTGACCTTGACACTGACAACCAACAGGACAGGTCATGTCACACAATAATTCATCATCACGCAGTGGACAGTACGACCAACCATCACACAGGTGATCGCTGTGAACACAGAACTTTGAAGCTCGGCACCTGAACAATCCAGGGCATGTTATTTCTTCACATCCTTCTTCGTCCTGGAGATCCATACAATCGTGCATCCCATTGCATCGTGTGTAGACAGGCAGACAGTCGTCATAGTCTCCAGGACAGCGGTAGTGGCTGTCAGGGCAGGAGTCGTTTGAATTCATCTGACTGGAAATAAACTGACTGCTGCCATCAAAATCGATCAGCGCTGAAGATGCTATAAATTGTGTTTTAAGACTCAGAAATTTAAACCATTCACAGTTTCCTTCATCTGACTTATCCAAACACTGTGGCGTTAAATCACACACCTTGTCATAGGACACACACTGACGGTTAGAACAGGTAAATGTCTTGATACAAGGAGCATAATCGCAGAATGATTCATCACTGCTATCCTGACAGTCAGAGAGGAAGTCACAGACCAGGCTGAATGCTATGGTGCTGAAATGATCGTCACATGCAAATGTGGGATGAAGACCTGCAAGAGAAAACCAGTCAGTGTGTGACTGTGGGTTTAGAAGATGGCAAGTGCTATGCTCTGGATGAAGGCTGGATCCATATAAGAAAACTGCATACGTCACATGGCCATCATTGCATGTTGCCATGGATTCCTCTCTCTCGGACAACGTGAACCGAGTACTTTCCAATGTAATGGACGTTGAATTGTGGGGAGAATTCTCTGTCTTGTTCATTTTGATTTCACACATTACTCTATCTTTCAACACGTATCGATCGCTATGTGCAGAGCACACATAGAGCAATGAAAAATGGCATGTTTCAAGAATGGAGCAGCGTTTCTCGTCTGTGTAAATTGTTTTAATAAAAAGATCAGTAGAATGATGAAATACAATTCTGTTCTCATTTACAAGACTGTGTGTATACAAAGCACACTGGGGAATATCCCTGTAGTACAGGCCAACTGCGGTGTCGCCCAGCACATTGGGGTGCATGTGGCTTACACTAACAAGACTACTGCACCAGTTGGGACTACAGTGTGGAATACTCAGCCTGCCTCCAAACGACCGACAGAACTCATTGGCTATTTTGCTGGGTTCTTTTTGATTACTATGATACCCACCTAGACCATGGGCCAGTTTGTAACACTGGTTACAGAACGCTATCAAACCCTGACAGTCTGGACTGCTGAAGGGGCAGTGTTCTGTTTCATCCTGCCCACCTTCACACTCCGTCTTCAGGTTACACTCCACATGATGCTGAAAGCTGGGGTAATAATCCACAGAACAGTTCCATAAACTGCTGGGTAATGTTTGAGGTAATTTCCACTCAGGAAGAAAGGAAAAGAAAATTCGGAAAACACACAGATTGATCGGACAGTGTTTAGATGTTTTTATACCTAATTTTGTTGTTTTGATTATTTTTGCAAAATAGAATTGATTGTATACGGCTGTCTTACCCCATACCAGTCTGTGTTTCCACTGATCGTTCGACTCGAAATAATCAAACACTTGGATGAAAGGTCGGCCCTGTTCTGTCTGCTTGTAACTGATAACAACTGAATTGTTTTGAGTCACAAAGAGAAACGTCCACAGGTGAACTGAGTTTTTGCCACTGACGTTTCCTCTTTTTACAGTGATATACCCTGAGGAGGAAGATGTCATAACTTGAGCTAAATATTCGGAACCATCACTGTCATACGCATCTGCTGAATAAACAGGCACAGGTGGATTCCACATGAACAGCATACCCCCAAACTGGTAATACTGATTAAAATCACCCTAGGACCAAGCGCATGAATACCCTTTCAAGCACATACTGTTTGTTAGGCAGAATTATCTACCACTGCAGATATGAATGCTTACCTCCCCCTGTTTCTTCAATCTAAGACATGAGAGCAAGCTTTGTTTATAATTGAATATTTCTTGCAGTCATTGCAACACCAAGCTGCTCTGTAAGTTGCTGGAATGGTGCTCGGTTACTTACCCTTGGAATTTATTAGTTTATTGTAATTTAGTCCCTTGTCGATTCATTCCAAGAACTGGCCCTCAGCACTTGTGTCTTAAGAGGTTATCTTTTTATATTTTCTACTTTCCACAAGGAAATGTAGCTTGTTTTGCTCTTTCATGATTTTCTTTTGCTTCTTAGGTGGCACCTTTGGTTGTTTTTTTGAAAACTCAACAAACATACTACGGTATTGCACACCAGCCTTTTTCTGGGATAGCATTCTTCTTAAAACCGAAAAGGCAGAGGAGTCAAGTTACCACTTTCCGCGGTCACTGAAGAGAAGCAATCAGGTTTCCAAATACCAGTATCTGACCAAGAGTTATATGTTAGTGAGTTTCCTCCCCATTGGAGATTGTCTCCCCCTTGGAGACTATAAACTTGCTGAAGGCTCTCTTTGAGAAGCATTTATTATTCCCCATTCACACTTTCAAGCACATACGTCAGTTAGGCAGAATTATCTGCCACTGCAGGTATGAATGCTTATCTCCCCCTGTTTCTTCAATCTAAGACATAAGAGAGAGAGAGAGAGAGAGAGAGAGAGAGAGAGAGAGAGAGTCAAAAACTTTATTACTCAAGGATAGAGATTTTAGGCAGTGCCTATTCTTCCAATCTGTCCTTGCTATTCTACAACATTCAACTAAACAGACTGCACATATTAATAATGACAGAAACAATGAAGAATATAGCAACATTATAATATTAACAATAGTAATAAGAATAATAGTTACAGAATTAAAAAAAATTCCATTACAAAATTACACAAACACAATCAGACACGTACGCACGCGCGCTCACATGCATGCACACGCCCACACATACACGCACGCACGCGCGCACCCACATCCCCCCTCCCCCCCCCCCCCCCACACACACACATACACACACACATTTTCATTACCCTAATATAGAGGCAAGCATAAAAGTAGGGCGTAGAGACTATGACCAAAAGGTTAGATTTATTGTTGGAGTAAATGTTTAAGTATTGCTGATTTGAAGGACGGCAGTGATTGACATGTTTTGGCAGACGGAGGAAGAGAGGCGTGTTAAGGCCGTGTGACATGAGTGATTTCGACGAAAACCTGACTGAAATGGGTGGAACAGTTTGTGATGTTCCATATGTTCAGTTAGGTGTTTGTGAACATGCATGCCAAGAGGTTTCGATACAACGGATAAAAGAGATATTGGTCTAAAATTGTTTAAATCAGTGAGATCTCTTGGTTTGGGTATGGGAATGACTTTTGATGCCTTTAGACCACATGGGAAGACATTCTGATCAATACACAAATTATAAATATACGTAAGGGTATCAACAATGTAAGGTAAGCAAGCTTGAGTATAGAAGCATTTAAGTTATCTGGACCCATTGCTTTTTTATTTTAAGTTTTGAAATTAAGGAACCAACTTCATTAATAGCAAGCAAGGGGATGCTAAATGAATCTCTAGTATTTAATGGAGAGAGAGAGAGAGAGAGAGAGAGAGAGAGAGAGAGAGAGAGAGAGAGAATAAAACAATATGTGCACTACTGCTGTGTCACAGTATGAAATCCTCACTGAATGCATCATGATTTTACAGGGGAATCTAAATCTCAGTAGAGTCAGGATGCTCTCCCTCCTTAACGTTTTAAGAACAAGTTAATGACAGCGCTGAGATGTTTTTGGCAGACTGATGTTACGGAAATGGGACTTATTTTCTTTGTGAATTAGTCGAGGAGATTGTTTTGCTTGAGTTGACAGAGACAAGCCATTCCTTGGTCCAGTCGCTGATCTTGTTGAGCGCAGTCTGGAGGCGTACCTGTGCTGTAGTGGTGTACTCTTCAGAGCACCAAAGTACCAGGTCATCTGCGTAGATCGCTCCTCTGACCCCTTTTGGCAGTTCTCTGACGATGTCATCTATGAAGATGAGGAACAGCGTTGGCGAAAGGACTCCTCCTTGTGGTACTCCCTGTCTCAGCACCTTTTTCTTGCTTTTCTGGCCCTGAATCTTGACTTGGGCTTGGCGGTTGTGTAGGTACTGGCTGATCCAGGTGTATATCCTCCCAGACACACCACGTCGCCGTAGTTTGAGCCTAAGTCCGTCCTTCCAGACTTTGTCGAACGCCTTCTCCATGTCAATCCAGACAGCAAGCGTGTTCTTCTTTTCTTGGAAAGCGTCCTCAATGCTTTGCGTGATGAATGTGATCTGGTCTTCTATTGATCTGTGTTGGCGGAAGCCTGCCTGTTCAGGGCTCAGCAGCTGATGCTCCTCAAGGTGCCAGACAAGCCTTGCATTGACAAATCTCTCCATCAGCTTTCCTAAGCAGCTTGTAAGGCTGACGGGTCTGTAGCTGTCAGCCTTCGACTTGTCCTTTCCCTTTTTGTGAATGGGGATCATGTCTGCTTCCTCCAACACTGTGGTACTGATCCTGTCTTCCAGCTGGAGTTAAAGAATTTTAGGACTGCCTTGCTCTTCATCCCAAGATGCGGAATCAACCAAACACTAAACAACCAAAGGCTTGCAGAGGAACCCACACCTACCTACCTGGGAGTGACCTTTGACCGCAGGCTCACTTGGAAACAGCAGATCACCAGATGCTGTAGCAGGGCCAAGTTGAGACTGGCGATCATGAGGAAACTTGCGGGGACGGACTGGGGGGCTGACGAACGTATCCTGAAGAGACTCTATACAGGGAGAGTCCGACCTGTAGTTGAGTACGGGACGTCAGCATGGGCATCAGCTGCAAAGTCTAAGCTCGACCATCTCAATAAGATACAGAACCAAGCTCAGCGTGTCATAACTGGCGCCATGAAGTCCACCCCAATCCTGAAGATGGAGGAGACCACTGGGCTACAGTCATTGGAGGACAGAAGGGACACAAAGATCCTCATCCAGGCAGCAAAATTCAAACGCCTTGAAAACCATCCAATGAAAAACAGAATGAGCAGACCCACCAAGAGCCGGTTGAAAAGAGGCAGCTTCATCCACCTGTCAAGACGCCTTGAAAGATAAAGCCCAGTCTTGATGGAACACGAAGCAAAGCCTATCCCGGCAAATGTCACCCATTCATCTTGGAAGAGGCAGGTGTTCCCAACAGTCGTCACCAGCATTCCCTGAGTGGAGAAGAGAGGAATACAGTCAGACACCCAAAGGAAGGCCCTGGCCATGGAGTATATCTGCAACCAGTACCCCCAGGAAGACTGGACCCATGTCTTCACAGATGGTTCCGCCAAAGAAGCAATGAGGGATGGTGGAGCTGGAATCTTCCTCTGATACAAAGACGGAGATGAAGAAATTGCAATTCCAACAGGAAAATACTCCACCAACTTCCGAGCTGAGTGAGAAGCCCTCTGTGAGGCAGCCATAACAGTCTTGCAGAACTCCACAAGAACAACAGGGCAGGTGGTGGTGTTCTCTGACGCTCTCTCCGTGCTCCAAGCCCTCACGAACTCCTGCTGCAAAGAACAGAACCATCTCACTTCAGCCCTTGTTGCCCGGAGTGCCAGAGTGGAGAAAGTGGTATTACAATGGGTACCAGTACACTGTGGCATCAGAGGCAACGAAAAAGCGGACATTCTGGCAAAAGACAGTGCACAGAAGGAGCAAGCCAACAACCTGGTGTCATACGATGAAATTAGGACAATCATCAAGGCACAGCAAGGAATAAAGTGGCGCCTACTGCATCCCAAATACAACCCAGAAGACACATACCATTTGCTTGGATGACGGGAACAGGTCCAGATCTTCTGCCTGAGGACTGGACACAATCGCCTGCTCCACCGCATGCACACAAAATTTGGCATTGGACAGAGTGGAGAGTACCCTTGTGGTGAGGGACCAATGACAACTGACCACATCCTTCAAGTCTGTCCTACGTATGCAGCATCCAGGAAAAAGTACTGGCCAATAACGACAGCAGTGGAAGCCAAGCTGTATGGCACCCTGGAGGAGCTGCGACGGACGGCAGCCTTCATCGAGGACACCGGGCTGCTCATCTAACGGGATGGCGAACGAGAAAGAAGAAGAAGAAGAAGTCGAGGAGATCGAATCCTAAGGCAGATCTCCACAGAACCGCTGAAAGATCTGCAGAACAGGGATGATGGGAACACGCAACCCTTTAAAACCACGTTGGCAATGTGGTTTGGGCCACTGGCTCTGGTAGGATGAAGCTCTTTCAGCAACTTCTTTACACCTTTCATTCCAGCAGGAATATCTGGTCGAGCATGTTGTGTGTAGTGAGAGTGCATGCATGCATGAAATGTTGTGTGCCTATATAAGGAGCCTCTGTGTGTGTGTGTGTGATGCAGGCTTGGACGTATGGGAGATATGAGCGTATGATATAAATTGTCAGTGGCAAAATATTGCCAGTCGGGTAATTCTTCCTAACTGCCAAGTACTGCAAAAGAAAGAAGCAAGTTTCTATAATGTTTTAGTTGTTCTCATTAGAGGGGCAAAATTCGTTCCCAGTTTTACTTTTATTGCTTAAACTTGACTACATGTCATAATTAGTCATTAAAGATTGTTTACACTCATATCCAGTAGAAATATACGAACCACTGTTTTCGTCTGTAGGTGTTACTTTCAGCAGAAGCAGATGTTTCACCGTCAAATGAGCTTGGCAGTGGTTCTCTCATATAGTGACGTTTTAACTTCTATTGGATTCAGAGGACTCAAGCACGTGTTCAACAAGTTTCATTTGATCAACTTTGATGATGGACTGGGAGCCACATCCATGCCCAAACAAGATCTCCTCAACTTTCTCAACTTTGCCCAGACCTTCCATCTATCCATCCAACTAACCTACACCACTTCACAGTCAGTTAACTTCCTAGACATCACCATCTCCCTCAAATATGGCCTACTCAAAACTTCCATTTTCTACAAATCCACTGATGCACATACTGATACATAGACTACACATCCTCACACCACCCATACACAAAAGACAGCATTCAGTACTCACAATTTCTCCGTCTTCACAGACCTTGATCCAGCAAAGAAGACTGTACTATACAAGCAGCCAAAATGTCAGAATTTTTCACAAACTGTGGAAACCCCAGTTCCATCATCAACAACACTCTCAGCCACACCACAGCCATATCCAGAACATCTGCTCTGGAAACCCAGCATTCAAAAGAGACAGACAGACTCACCACCTACCTCCTCTTCCACTCACACACCTTCCCCATCTGCAGGATTTTCAAATCCAATTGTCACACTGTACAAAACCACAAACCTGCCTTCCATACCAGACCCATGATCACGTTCAAACGTGATACAAACCTACAGGATCCTCTCATGCAGTCCAAATTGAACATAATCTCCACTCCTACATCATCAGGTACTCACCCCTGCTCAAAACCTAATTGCAAAATCTGCCCCCTCACCTAACTAGACACCTTCCTAAAGGGCCCCAAACACTCCTTCACAATTAAATGCACATTCTCCTGTCAGAGCCGCAACATTGTATATGCTATCCACTGCCAGCTGTGTGGCAAGATCTATATTGGTGAAACATCCCACACACTTGAGACACGCATTTTTGAACACCTGGCTAACATCCGCCACCACGGACCCAAACCCGTTGCCCTACATTTCAAGCAGCCCCGGCACAACATCAACCATGGGAAAGTCTTGGCACTCTGGCAATCACAGAGTGACAGCTTTGAACGTACAGCACAAGAGTCCCATCTTATTGCCAAACTTGGTACGCTACAGCCCCAAGGCATCAACATCCAGCAGTAACAGAATTATAAATACCCACCACTTCAACACCAGTTGGCAATATCTTCCACCAACACACACACACATGCATACATACATGCACACACACCACCACCATACCCCCCACTACCCACTACATACAGAAGTTGCAGCCACCCTCCATTTATGTTATTTTGTAATACTTTATTTTGTTTTCATTTTTATCTTCATCTTATCTTTTAACATTTTTTCATTTATTTGTTTTAATTTTTTAATTGAATTATCTATTTATATATTTCATTTTATTTCATTTATTTTTCCCCTACATCTGATTTTACTAGCATTACCCCCACCCCCACATACAACTACACAAACATATCTACTATGATTACCATCACCACCCATTAAAGTCGTTCATTTATTTCTTTATTTGATTCTTTATTTTTCAGTAAACAAGTTGGGTATTTTTTGCTCCCATAAGAAAACCTAACACAGAGTAACTTTTATTCAAGACTGGCACAGCCTTTTAAACTTGAATAAAGTCAGACAAATACATAGACGAACAATCTAATAGTGGGGGGAAAAACAAGCGCAGGCCAACAACTGAACTATCTTCATAGTAATGACTTGGCAAAGATTTGGACTTAAGGAGGGGGGGGGGGGGATAATTTGAAGATGGAGAAACTGGGAACATGAAATTAAGAAAATATGTTACAGATATGAAAACTCTTCACTAGCTGCATAAGGGAACCATCGCAATCTCTTTTGAAGGCAGATATATTTGTATTGCCTGCTCTGAGGCCTTTCGTCCGCTGGGTCGAACTCATCAGGGAGACACGGCTGGTTGTGTCTGCGCTCCTGGCGTCAAATAGAGACACACCACAGTCCATAATACTGTGGTGTTCTCACCACCAAGAGTGCAAAAAAGAATCCAATAGCACTCCCAAAGCAGCCAGCGAAGAGTAGTAAATGAAACCAAACGAAAGTGTGGGGAGGAAAAAAGTTGCTGAAAAACTAAAGACATTATACAAACAGTATAAAATAAAGGGGACAATCTTTGAGCCTACGCTTGAGGATCCACCCAAAGATGCAAGGGAGATCAAAAGACAAACACACAGACGGACAGAAACAAATACAAATACCCTCAATTTAATCAAAACAAAAATCGGAAATGAAATGAGGCAGGGAACAGTAAACGATAAACAGTAAACAAGTTGGGTATTTTTTGCTCCCATAAGAAAACCTAACACAGAGTAACTTTTATTCAAGACTGGCACAGCCTTTTAAACTTGAATAAAGTCAGACAAATACATAGACGAACAATCTAATAGTGGGGGAAAAACAAGCGCAGGCCAACAACTTAACTATCTTCATAGTAATGACTTGGCAAAGATTTGGACTTAAGGAGGGGGGGGGGGGGGATAATTTGAAGATGGAGAAACTGGGAACATGAAATTAAGAAAATATGTTACAGATATGAAAACTCTTCACTAGCTGCATAAGGGAACCATCGCAATCTCTTTTGAAGGCAGATATATTTGTATTGCCTGCTCCGAGGCCTTTCGTCCGCTGGGTCGGACTCATCAGGGAGACACGGCTGGTTGAGTCTGCGCTCCTGGCGTCAAATAGAGACACACCACAGTCCATAATACTGTGGTGTTCTCACCACCAAGAGTGCAAAAAAGAATCCAATAGCACTCCCAAAGCAGCCAGCGAAGAGTAGTAAATGAAACCAAACGAAAGTGTGGGGAGGAAAAAAGTTGCTGAAAAACTAAAGACATTATACAAACAGTATAAAATAAAGGGGACAATCTTTGAGCCTACGCTTGAGGATCCACCCAAAGATGCAAGGGAGATCAAAAGACAAACACACAGATGGACAGAAACAAATACAAATACCCTCAATTTAATCAAAACAAAAATCGGAAATGAAATGAGGCAGGGAACAGTAAACGATAAACAGTAAACAAGTTGGGTATTTTTTGCTCCCATAAGAAAACCTAATGCAGCTCCCATAAGAAAACCTAATGCAGCTAGTGAACAGTAAACAAGTTGGGTATTTTTTGCTCCCATAAGAAAACCTAATGCAGCTCCCATAAGAAAACCTAATGCAGCTAGTGAACAGTAAACGATAAACAGTAAACAAGTTGGGTATTTTTTGCTCCCATAAGAAAACCTTATGCAGCTAGTGAAGAGTTTTCATATCTGTAACATATTTTCTTAATTTCATGTTCCCAGTTTCTCCATCTTCAAATTATCCCCCCCCCCCCCCCCCCCCTCCTTAAGTCCAAATCTTTGCCAAGTCATTACTATGAAGATAGTTCAGTTGTTGGCCTGCGCTTGTTTTTCCCCCCACTATTAGATTGTTCGTCTATGTATTTGTCTGACTTTATTCAAGTTTAAAAGGCTGTGCCAGTCTTGAATAAAAGTTACTCTGTGTTAGGTTTTCTTATGGGAGCAAAAAATACCCAACTTATTTACTGTTTATCGTTTACTGTTCCCTGCCTCATTTCATTTCCGATTTTTGTTTTGATTAAATTGAGGGTATTTGTATTTGTTTTTGTCCGTCTGTGTGTTTGTCTTTTGATCTCCCTTGCATCTTTGGGTGGATCCTCAAGCGTAGGCTCAAAGATTGTCCCCTTTATTTTATACTGTTTGTATAATGTCTTTAGTTTTTCAGCAACTTTTTTCCTCCCCACACTTTCGTTTGGTTTCATTTACTACTCTTCGCTGGCTGCTTTGGGAGTGCTATTGGATTCTTTTTTGCACTCTTGGTGGTGAGAACACCACAGTATTATGGACTGTGGTGTGTCTCTATTTGACGCCAGGAGCGCAGACACAACCAGCCGTGTCTCCCTGATGAGTCCGACCCAGCGGACGAAAGGCCTCGGAGCAGGCAATACAAATATATCTGCCTTCAAAAGAGATTGCGATGGTTCCCTTATGCAGCTAGTGAAGAGTTTTCATATCTGTAACATATTTTTCTTAATTTCATGTTCCCAGTTTCTCCATCTTCAAATTATCCCCCCCCCCCTCCTTAAGTCCAAATCTTTGCCAAGTCATTACTATGAAGATAGTTCAGTTGTTGGCCTGCGCTTGTTTTTTCCCCCACTATTAGATTGTTCGTCTATGTATTTGTCTGACTTTATTCAAGTTTAAAAGGCTGTGCCAGTCTTGAATAAAAGTTACTCTGTGTTAGGTTTTCTTATGGGAGCAAAAAATACCCAACTTGTTTACCGTTTATCGTTTACTGTTCCCTGCCTCATTTCATTTCCGATTTTTGTTTTGATTAAATTGAGGGTATTTGTATTTGTTTCTGTCCGTCTGTGTGTTTGTCTTTTGATCTCCCTTGCATCTTTGGGTGGATCCTCAAGCGTAGGCTCAAAGATTGTCCCCTTTATTTTATACTGTTTGTACAATGTCTTTAGTTTTTCAGCAACTTTTTTCCTCCCCACACTTTCGTTTGGTTTCATTTACTACTCTTCGCTGGCTGCTTTGGGAGTGCTATTGGATTCTTTTTTGCACTCTTGGTGGTGAGAACACCACAGTATTATGGACTGTGGTGTGTCTCTATTTGACGCCAGGAGCGCAGACACAACCAGCCGTGTCTCCCTGATGAGTCCGACCCAGCGGACGAAAGGCCTCGGAGCAGGCAATACAAATATATCTGCCTTCAAAAGAGATTGCGATGGTTCCCTTATGCAGCTAGTGAAGAGTTTTCATATCTGTAACATATTTTCTTAATTTCATGTTCCCAGTTTCTCCATCTTCAAATTATCCCCCCCCCCTCCTTAAGTCCAAATCTTTGCCAAGTCATTACTATGAAGATAGTTCAGTTGTTGGCCTGCGCTTGTTTTTTCCCCCACTATTAGATTGTTCGTCTATGTATTTGTCTGACTTTATTCAAGTTTAAAAGGCTGTGCCAGTCTTGAATAAAAGTTACTCTGTGTTAGGTTTTCTTATGGGAGCAAAAAATACCCAACTTGTTTACTGTTTATCGTTTACTGTTCCCTGCCTCATTTCATTTCCGATTTTTGTTTTGATTAAATTGAGGGTATTTGTATTTTTTTCTGTCCGTCTGTGTGTTTGTCTTTTGATCTCCCTTGCATCTTTGGGTGGATCCTCAAGCGTAGGCTCAAAGATTGTCCCCTTTATTTTATACTGTTTGTATAATGTCTTTAGTTTTTCAGCAACTTTTTTCCTCCCCACACTTTCGTTTGGTTTCATTTACTACTCTTCGCTGGCTGCTTTGGGAGTGCTATTGGATTCTTTTTTGCACTCTTGGTGGTGAGAACACCACAGTATTATGGACTGTGGTGTGTCTCTATTTGACGCCAGGAGCGCAGACACAACCAGCCGTGTCTCCCTGATGAGTCCGACCCAGCAGACGAAAGGCCTCGGAGCAGGCAATACAAATATATCTGCCTTCAAAAGAGATTGCGATGGTTCCCTTATGCAGCTAGTGAAGAGTTTTCATATCTGTAACATATTTTCTTAATTTCATGTTCCCAGTTTCTCCATCTTCAAATTATCCCCCCCCCCCCCCTCCTTAAGTCCAAATCTTTGCCAAGTCATTACTATGAAGATAGTTCAGTTGTTGGCCTGCGCTTGTTTTTTCCCCCACTATTAGATTGTTCGTCTATGTATTTGTCTGACTTTATTCAAGTTTAAAAGGCTGTGCCAGTCTTGAATAAAAGTTACTCTGTGTTAGGTTTTCTTATGGGAGCAAAAAATACCCAACTTGTTTACTGTTTATCGTTTACTGTTCCCTGCCTCATTTCATTTCCGATCTTTATTTTTCGTTTTTTTTCCATTTTATTTCATTATATTCTTCTTTATTATTGTTATTATTTTTGGCCCCACTAACCACTATCATCAATCCACCATGATCACTACCGTCACTAATATATTATACTATTCTACAAAACAAGCTACAAATCCATTGTTTCACACCCCCTCCCATCGCGTCCCCCCCCCCCCCCGCCCCCTCACAATTTCTTCTCCCATGATCCTCTGCTGGGTGGCCTCGTTTCTGACTGGTGGCCATTTTGGCCGTGCGGCGAATAGGAGAAGATAAGTGGTTTCTCATGCTTCGTTTGCACTGTCTCAATGTTATTTGTTTTTGCCTGAGGTTGACCCAAGAGGTTGAAATGCATTGTATCTTGTCCTGTACTTTGTTTGTTTATGTCCTTGGCGGTAACTAACCCTCTCTGTTTCTAAATTTTACTTCATTTTCCGCCCTCAGTCACTTTGTTTTGAAACTTGATCTTGTGTTAGATTCATACGACTCCAGCATGTATTCAACAATTTTCGTTACATTTTAAAACTCTTTTTGAGAGTACACATGTTCATATATCTGCAGAGTTTTCTTTTCTTCTTCTTCTTGGCCTCAATTTCTCAGCAAGGATGATATGTTGAATTCTCCAACTCACCATTTGTGCCTTGAAATGCACTGAATGTGTCGGGTCTTACATGCTACTCTTCCCAGTGACAGCTTGGTAATTTTCCTGGGTCCTTACACTCTACGCAACACTCTGATCCATGCTACACATCGCACCTGCTGAGTGAATCTGACACGTGAGAGGGTACAGATCAGCTAGAGGCACTGGCTTAATCTGACAAAGAAAAAAAGAGTGTGGGGCCTCTTACGCTGACAGCTGACCGTCAGTTTACAGCAATGCACACTCCCTCGCGGAAGTAGCCTACTCTCATTCCATCCCACAGCTGCGTGTATGATGCGTTGTTCATTACAGAGCCAGTTCCAGCTAGCGCACGCCTCCAGCAAAATTCCACACACATGGGAGGAGGCTGTTTAACATGTGTACCAGCATGTGGGTTCTCCCACATGCTTTCTCTCTCATAGTGACCAGGGATAGTGCAGGGGGAGGGTGCATTCACATGTTTTATTAGAGAAATTGTATTTACTATTCAAAGATCCATTCTTTGCAGTAGATTCCATACTCATTGCATTAATTACACTACACCTATTTGTGATGAATCGACAGAAGTGCCGAAAATAAACCCAAAACGCTCTGTTTTGGACTGCTGTTATGATATGGTTCTAGTGTGAGAGCAGGGGACTGCATACGTGCATGCACAATGAGTCAACCAAGGCTTCTTTTGGTTTTGCATTGTGCAATCAGTTTGTAACAGCCACATGTTGTAATTTCGAACTGTGATGGATCAGACATTTTTTTTTCTTTTTTTTTTTTTTTTTTTGGGGGGGGGGGGGTGCGGGGGGAGGGGGGTGGAATAGCTCAGTTGGTAGAGCGCCGGACTCGTGATCTTGGGGTTGCGGGTTCGAATTTCGGTACAGGGGGATTTTCCCCTTGGAGTTAACATTGGTCCTGACGCCATTCCCCATACAGTCCTCCGAATGAGACAATAAACCAAGGTTCCGTGTGTGAACGCACGCACAACATCTTGCGCACACATAAAATCCTATCACCAACTTTCGGAAGAGAAGGCCAGTTTGGCCGTTGATATGGATGACACGTTACACATAGCATGCACCTTCCCCGAAGTTGGAGTATGGCTGCCTTAATGGCGGGATAAAAAAACAGTCTTACACACAAAACTCCACTGCCTGTCTATACAGGCAGTGTCCGCAGGACTATCAGCCTGCGTATGCAGAAAGAAAGAAAAGAAAGAAAGACATTTTTTTTCAAAATCATGTCAGGCTGCTTTACTTTCCCAGCATAGGGGTGTTGTTGGTTCCGTGACCAGCCTGGTGAAATTTCAGCAGTTGACAGTCACACTAACTATTGTGCCCCTCCCACTTTCCTTTTTTTTTATTCTTCTAAGAAATGGTATTGAAAAATCTTTTGATTGCAAGAGTCAATATGGAACCGAAATATTAGGCTGGTACACCGATCTGGGGTTGTGTGTGTGTGTGCGCGCGCGCACGCGCGCGCGCGCGCACGTGTGTGTGTGTGTGTGTGTGTGTGTGTGTGTGTGTGTGTGTGTGTGTGTGTGTGTGTGTGTGTGTGTGTGTGTGTGCGTGTGTGCAGGTGCTGTTGTGTCCGTTGTTGCAGTTGTTGTTGTTGTTGTTGTTGTAGTTGTTGTTGTTGTGTGTGTTTGAGTGTGCATGAGTGTGTGTGTGTGTGTGTGTGTGTGTGTGTGTGTGTGTGTGTGTGTGTGTGTGTGTGTGTGTGTCGTGTCCATGGTAGGTGTCAATCTACACCCTTGTTTATAGGTGTATGGTACTTATTACAATCTTATCTTCTTATTGGTTTCATTTATGTTTTTTTTTTTTTACCTCTTGTGTATTAGTAAGCGCTTAGGGCTTATGAAGTAAGATTAAGCGCCATAAATAGTAATTATTATTATTATTATTATTATTATTATTATTATTCAGTGCCTCTGACTCGTAACAATTTGCCACCCCCTTATTAAAGCTGAGAAAAGTCTGGCCTCTAATCGAGAGAGTCAATCCTTCAGTCAGGTAAACGTTAGGAATTGTCAACACCCAGCATCTTGTTTCGTGTTTCCCTGTTGATGCTGGGATCTATCTGGATTGCAATCGTATGAATCTGTCTTCAGGTCGGATAACTTAACTTGAAATTATGTAAGGACAGATCGATTCATTACAGTAATGCATTCATCCAGTGTCCATGTATCCCATTTTAATTCAAAATGTTGAACAAGTGTTCATGCTGAACTGAATTTAAAGCCTTCCTCAGATCTAGTTGCAAAGTGAGACGACTGTAGGCGGAAATCTAAACCAATCTTAAATAAATGTTAGCGAACCGCCAAGAGGAACGTGGACAAACGAGTCACAAGACAAAACATGACGCGTTTCGACATCTTAGGTCTTCTTCAGGCAAGACACAAACAACGAAATTGAACGAATTTGGTACTTAGCTTCGATCTCCTCACTCTTCAGCGCAAGGTAGGTAGGCGTTGAAGAAAAGAAGCATACAGTTGACCTCCTTTCTTTGATAATGCTTTCTTTTTCGACCGCAGCATTATGTGTAAACATGTATTCCGGTATGGAGTACCCAGGTCTTAATCCATCTTGTGATTCTGTCAGTTTGTCGTTTTATGCAATCCAATTCTTTCACTCAGAAAGGAACCCCAGGGGCACTCACGAAAGCTGCTGTATGGCGGAGGCCCTCCAGTGACCCATAAAGATTTTCCCTCATTGGTGTGTTGGCAGGCCAGGTCTCTGCCCTTAGCTTTTCGTGTGTGGGACAGTCCTGCAGGAAGTGTTCCCACTATCATTGGGGCTGTACCGCATAGGCAGCTTGAACACTCTCCAATGTGGAATTTTTTGAGCATGTGATATCTCAGTCTGGAGTGCCCTGCCCTCATTCTCACAATGCTAACTTGGCCTAACTGGGCAGCAGGTAGTATGCATCCTTCTTGTTAAATTCTGGGTGCTGCTCAAGCTATCTTCTTTTCTGCTTCTCCTTGACTTTAAGAACATTAACTTCTCTTATCTAGTACGGAATATAACATTTACCCACTGAAATTGATAAAGAAACACACCTGTAATTGTTTGCGGATGTTATGTTCCCTTTCCTGAACGAAGAACAAATGATTGACTTAGCCCATTGCTCCGGGTACATACCTTGGTCAAACAGAATGTTAAACAGAACAATAGAACGTTTATAGCTGTGCTGCCAGTTAATTCCAACATTTCAGCTGAAAGGATGGAAAGCTTATAGACTTTATCCATTTTAGATGTTAGTATAGCGTCATAAACCTCCTGGTAAGCAATGGCATGATTAAGTTCACAACTAGAATTTGATGCCTCTGCTAGTGTTTGATTATGTGATGAGAAATAACTTATCCCGACCTTGGTGTCATTAAACAGTCCTGGGAAAGGTGCATACCACTGGTCATATGCTATACCTTTACAAACTGCAGTTCTTCATTTTTTTTCAGAAACCTGCTTATTTTTCCTTCCAAATCTCTTTGCTGTTGTTACGTATTAAGACCAGAGGCCTAGCCTTATCACGTACATAACATATTCTGTGTATCCTTGTCAGATACTTGTGTAAGTTTCGGGATTTAACATATGGCAATCAATCTTCAGCTTTGTTGAAAAGAGAGAGAGAGAGAGAGAGAGAGAGAGAGAGAGAGAGAGAGAGAGAGAGAGAGAGAGAGAGAGAGAGAGAGATTTTCACACTGGCTATCAGCCTTTATGTCGAAGGGTACACTGCCCTTTCTATCCATGGAAGAAAAAAACAACAATAGCAAAACTGTAAATTATGTCTGCGCAACTAAACAAAACTGAGGAATAATTCCCACATCCATCAATCGTTTGGGTTTCTTGTCTTTGTCCAGGCACACAATTATTCTCACACAACAACCATTTCCTGCACATACGCAATCTGGTCTATACGATTCCCCATCGACTTGCATCACACATGTATACCCTTATCCTCCCTTCTCCCCACTGACATGCATTCTCTATACAAATAATTTATGTAACTTGATAATATCAGAACAATTAACTGAACCATCAAGCTTCTAGATCAATTTAAAAAAATGATACTCCCGCAATGTTTTAACCTTTTCTTTACTTATAATGTTCTTCCGTATGTCTAGGGCTTCATTCATATGTTTGACCAGCACCTTTAACAATGTTTTATCGTTAGTTTGCAAAATAGTTCTAAGTTGTTGTTTTTAACTCTTGACTGTGCCACGATCAAAGAGCCTTGGCTGGTTTCTGATGTTCCCATAAGCGGGACAAGTGAAAACAAAATGTAATTCGTCTTCTCTAATTGCCACATCACTTCACAATGGACATAGATAGTCAACAGCATTATCATTTAGACACCATCTTCTATTAGCATTTAACCCCTGTGTTCTGTTTCTGAATCTTGCAATGACGCCTTTTTACTACCGATAAGATACTAATCATACAACCTTTTCTACACCCAAGTTATTTTTTAATAATAGGAGAAGAGAGAGAGAGAGAGAGAAGAGAGAGAGAGAGAGAGAGAAGGACGAGAGAGAGAAGGAGAGAGAGAGAGAGAAGGAGAGAGAGAGAGAGAGAGAGAGAGAGAGAGAGAGAGAGAGAGCGCAACACACACACACACACACACACACACACACACACACACACACACACACACACACACACACACACAACATGTAAATAAATCATTCAGAAGAGTAATGTGCATTCTGTTTATGGTTTATCACCGTGCAGTTCAGTGGGGGGGAAAAATGAGAAAGCAGAATAAGACTTTGATTTTTTTGTTGTTGTGTATTTGTTTGTTTGCGCTGTGCGTTTTCTTTTTGGGGTTATAAAAGAACACAGAAGAAGAACACAGGACAGACTGTTGAAGAAGTCTTGGGGTGGCCTGGTGGCTGGTGTTGCTGCGAGGCACAAGGAGGCAAGCAAAAGCTATGCGTTCAGCAGGCAAAAATCAATGATGGAATGACAACTGATCTGGTCTGTTGGAGTGATGAATAGGCTGGGTTGATGTGGAAAGTCAGAGGATGGTTTGGCATTAAAAATGCATATGGTAAAGACATACTGTTCTGTTTTTCAGTCGCGTCTTGAAACGCTTGTACAAAAGGCTGCGCATTATAGGAACACAACAATATATAAACACAAACTTCCGATTTGTTTATCCACATGACCGAACGAGCTGGCTGCACTACGACTTGATCATGGTTTATCAACAATGACACCACGAGCTGGTTGTACTACGACTTGGTCATCGTTTTATCAACATGACAGGACGGGCAACAACTCCTCTATGGCAAAACGCATTTTGAAGTCTTACAACTATGTGCCACATGATATTTTGAGAAAAGAGTTTGGCCAGAAGATAAATCATAAAAAGAGAGAGAGCAAGAGAAGGGGTCAGTTACCGCCAAGGACACAGACAAGCAACGTACAGGACAAAACACAATGCGTTTCGACCTTTTGGGTCTTTTTCAGGCAAAAACAAATAACATTGAGGACAGTGAAAACGAAGAACGAGACACCACTTATCTTCCCATATTCGGCGCAAAATGAAAATGGCCACCAGCAGAAAAAAAAATCCAGCAGAGACCTCCAAGAGGAAAAAGACTTTGAGTTTATCCACTGACGGAGCTTCCTGTTAAGAAGAAGGAGAGAAAAAAAGATCCAAAACGAAGAGAAACAAATGAATTAGGGAAGAAATACCTACCAGACAGAGGAGAAAGCCTCAAGGAGCAAACAGAAAATACTGCGGGGGTCTGACCACACATCCTTCACTCAGGGACACGAGCAGCTGAGGACCTTGCAGACGTCTGCCTTCTCATTACAGCCTTTTCATTAGATTGATCCAAAAACAACGTGGGATGATTCAAACACAGTGTGTGACAGAAGATATCTCTAAGGATCCGACTCACAGCATTCATAACTTATGAACATTCTCAGAAGCAAGGACGGCTTAAATTAAGAGCGAATCTTTCAACATGCAAATCAAAATATTCTTAGGCATCAAGTTCTCTTATAATAAGTTGCCTTCGTTTCAAACAATTATACTCATATGCCCATGCAAGCGTGCAAGCAAGCTCACGCTTACAGGTACATACATTTACATACGCTCACATATTTAAATGCACAGTCACATGCATGCAAGCACAACACAACACACACCACACACACACACACACACACACACACACACACACACACACACAAACACACACACACACACACACACACACGTTCGGACTTCAAAAGTTAAAATGTTCAATCATTTAACCCTTTATTGGATCAAGGGGGATGACATTTCATTTACGCAGAGCCAAGTCCAACTGGACTGTACGACGATTGTACTTCAAAATAAGTTACTTAAAAACACAGTCAAATGATTTTTTTTTCTAAATGCGATACAACTACCTGCTTTAACAGAACAGACTTGTCTGTACGTACAGGAGGAAACGATGAAAATATTGACCTAGAAGCATGACAGTTGGGGACACACATTTGTCCTGTTCATTTGTCTGCCTTCCTCCAAGGGGCAGCACTCTAAAGGCACATCTTGTCAACACAATTTCAGTGTTCAGCATTTGGCTTCCATTCACAAAGGCTAAATAAGACACATGAGAATCTTTTACTGCCTGCCTGACCAGACTACAACATTTTTTTCAGTAGGTGGACTTCCCTCTCTGATGTTACCAAACGTTTACGTCGGATAACTCGATTTACCCATGCAAATAACAGCTTTGTTATCCTGTCCTGTAACATTTAGCTTTTCCCCACAGTAGAAGACTTCTGTAAGGTTCATCCCCACAAACCTGTAGATGAACAGAAGGTCACTCGCTGTTCTATGTCAGCAGCGTTGCCCAAATGAGGTCTGTGTCTGACTTAGACGCACTCCTATATTTCAGGATCAGCTCAGGGGTAGTAATCCCGTAAGCTTACACATTCATGGTGGGTTTTGACGTGGTGGCTCTTCATCCCAGCCTCCGATGAATCACCCAAGTTCATTTCTTCCTTCTCCATCTTCTCCCATGATCTGTTTTGCTTTGTATGTTCAGTCTAAACTCTAAACCTGTTCTTTTAATTTCATTTTACACACATCAAGGTACCCACGCATCTCTTTTCAATACCGAAATAATTTCCTATATGTAAGATGTTGATTTGAGCTTACAACTTGTATCATTTCATCAGGAATATGTCAATAACTAACGTGAACATGTTCTGATCGAAGTACAGCTCTGTGTATCAGAAGTTCTTTCCAGCCAATGGTTAGTGTAGAGACTAAACCCAGAGGTGCATTACATTAGCTGGTGAAATGGAAACCTCTGCTCTGCCGGAAGGTGTCATTCATACCTTTTCGCTGATGCAGAGACATGCTGTTTCAAGGAAGGGCCACTGGCTGGCTTTAAATGACGTTACCTTTCTGGTGTCCAAGATATTCCTTCAGAGTGGACTTAAATGCGGTGACAGCCCTGACATGGCCCTTTGCGGTCGGCTGGTCTATAAGCAGCATATTCTCTCTCTCTCTCTCTCTCTCTCTCTCTCTCTCTCTCTCTCTCTCTCTCTCTCTCTCTCCATAGACGTGCAGCAAAGCTACTCCATCCAGCTGTATCTCTAACAACAGATGAAAAACTAAAAGTGCTGAACATACTTCCTCTGAATAGGCAATTGGAATTCAACAAGGCATCATTTATGTTTACAATCTTGACAGATACTATGCCATGTTATATCAATGCCCTTTTTACAAGATCGAACAGCTTTTCTGGCTCGACGGAATTCCTTCCTCCTACCCATACATTGATCTATACAAAACAAGCCCAGCTTACTCTGGACCATATGTCTGGAACTCACTTCCACCGAATCTACTAAACATGAATACTTTAAAACTTTTCACGGAACATTTGCATAAACATTTTATGTCTCAGTATGTCCAGGACGGGGGAAATCGTGATGGTATTGCTTAAGTGCACTAAGTTGATGTATTATTAGTCAGGCTTAACGCACCAGGGTTATCTTTGCACTCATACACGCATATGCACACTCATGCGCCCATCAAACATTCGCCTCTCTCTGGGAATGGGATGTCACGCATTCGTTTCTCTCCTAACACGACTGAGCACAAGAAATACAATTTCTATGCTACTTATAATCAAACATGAAGAATCCAATTACACAAAATGAAAAGATCAAAACATAAAAGATCAATACTTCCTAATCCCGGGTTATAATAAAATGACTTCTTACCTGGCCAGGTTTTCACACACACAACCATGCTTTCACACCACACCACAGTTCTTAAAAAGTCTCTTCACGTCTTCTTCAGCACTGCTTGATGGTGATGCCCTTGGTTGACTGGCTCCAGGCTTCAGGACTGGGTCTTCGTTGTCGCCTCTGGGATCTCGACGTAGAACTCTTCTTCTTCGTCTCTTTCACCCACCTCTGGGTTCAATTTCAGTTTGTCTGTCTTCACCCACCTCTGGGCTTTCCAAACTTAGTTTTCTTCTCTTCCAGCTTGTCTTTAACCCTAAGACTTTGCTGTCTCTTCTATCTCTCAGACCACGTTTCCCTCGACCCTGTCTCCTGCCCACCTTCTCTCCTCTCTCTCTCCTCTGCCTTCTCTCTCTCTTGCGGTGTTCTCCTTTTCACGTTGTTCTCCCTCAGTTATATAGGGATGGAAACAAAGGATTCCCCTTCGGCCATGCCTTTGTCCATGCTGCTTCTCAAACCCCTAGTTCACAAGTACCCTGAATTCCGCATTCGCTACATTCTTCCACACATCAGCATTTACACACATCCCTACCTAATTGATTAGCAAACAAACACTTGGCACCAGATGGACATCGAAAATTCCCGCCGACTTCGGAGGCCACTTTAACACAGTAATTATCTTAAAGAGGGCTATGATAACAACATCCACGTGCGTTCAACCAGCCTGACAATAGAACCAACCCAGTGACCCACGGCAATACCATCCGAACGAGTCCAAGACTCCTGCTCTTCAATGACTGTTTACAAAAGAACCTCAGCTGACTGAGTATTTAGCGCTCACTTGGTGCACCGAGGTCCTAGTGGTTACATTCCTCTCCCCTTTCGCTGTCGGGCAGGTCCGAACTCCTTACTACCTTAGGTGCCATCTGTCACCTGAACTGCTTCGTCCTCCTTGACACGGTTCGACCGTGTGCGATGGGTAAGGCGCACTTGTTAATGGTTCTATTACCTATTTGTATACTACGTACAACTCCCTTTGCCTCTAAGCATTTAATGGCTTTTGTGAGAGATTGAACGCCCTTGACAAATTCCCCCCACTTCAAGACAATGCCCTGCATTGGCTAAAACACATTCAAGGAGCTGAAACTCTCACAATTCTCTCGATTTAAACCAACTCTAATCTAGGCCTCTAATAAGCCTACTTACACCAGAGAACGCACGCAAGATTTATTTTGCAACAAAATTAGAGAAAAATCAATACATACACACTAAAAACCAAGCAAATATCAATAGCAGTCTGAAACTTCCACCAGCTCTAAGTAGTGTGGCTATATATAATAAACATTATGTTTCTACGGAAATTCTCTCCCTTTCTCTTCATACACGTGGCCCGCAATCAGCCACGTCACGCATACACGACACTGCAAAAGACACACGCACCCAATACCTGACTTTTCGCCCGACCATTTTAATTTGGCCTACGGCCCCCTTTTGGTAAGACCCGTCCGATCTCCCTTTCTGTACACACACCTTTGCCTGCCCTGTGGCATGTGTTGCAATGTGCACAGAAACGCCTTACATCACCTAGGATACCGGGCCAGTAGTACTCTCGCGTCACAATCTATTGTGTGGCCTTCTTACCGAGATGGCCCGAGGCTGACGTCACGTGAATTTCTGACATCACCGCCTTTCTGCGGTTTGTAGGCAGAACGATCTGTCTTTTCATCTTCCCCGAACTTGAATGCGTGAAAGTTCGGTATAATACCCCATCTTCAAGCTCAAAACCGATGGTGCCCTCCTTAACACCTTTCTTCTGTCCTGTGTGAGCGAACCTAAACAATTTTCTAAGCGAGTTATCGCCCTTTTGCTCTGCCTGTAAGTGAGTGGGGTTAGTCTCACTGGACACGGTCCAATGCTTTCTGGAGTGTGTGATCGCCTGGGGTCTTTCTCTCCCGTGATTTCATTTCTCTGACTCAACACAGAAATCAGGGTCTGGGTTTTCGTACCCACGTGCTCCTGAAATGTTCCCAATTACCAAATCATATGGTGGCTTCGAACAGCCAAAGCCTGTACACTTCCACTATAGAATGGTGTATCAATGAATACCAGTGCTGTTTTGAATTCTGCTACTGTTCCATCTATTTTTCTACACCTCTGTGTTTTACCTGTGAATTGTCCCTCCTTAACCAGGGATTCCTTCACCATTACGCCAGTGCACCCAGAGTCTCTAATGACATTAACCACATTGTCCCCTACTCTGCCTTTGTGCACATCCATGTTATCGCCTGAATCTGTGAACACACAGCACAGCCCAGACAAAATGACACTGTCATCTTTTTCATCTTTTCCTACTTGCCTCTCACTTGGCCTGACCCTCATTGCTGCAGCTTTCTGAGGTCTAAATCGGCAGTCTCTAGCCAAGTGCCCTGTCTTATTGCACAGAAAACAGGTACGCTCATTCCTAGCCACGTGACTATTGGTTTTCACCCTTGTTTGCTCACGTGACACCGTGGGCCTACGGGTGTGTACTACTGACTCATCGTGCGAGTCATGTGCTAGCCTGCTATCCTTTGAATATGCTTCCGGGCTTTCCTCTTGTTCAGGCAAATCACGCCTCACTTCCCGGTAAGTCTCAGCTGTCTCAAGAGCCTCAGCTATTGTGGTTGCACCTTTTTCCTTAATGCGGATTGTGAGGCCTGTCCCACAACCATCAAGTATCTGTTCCTCATCACCAGTGTCTTGAGGCCTTCAAAATCACGGTCCACTCCGCTAAGTTCTACCCACTTGTTGAAATAGTGATCCAGTCTAACTCTGAACTGTGTGTATGTCTCACCCTGTTCGATTCTCGCCTCACGAAACTTACGCCTAAAACCTTCTTCAGTCAAATCATATGCCTTTAGTACTGCTTGTTTCACATTGTCAAAATCCCTCTGATCAACTTTGGGTAAGGTGGAAACAGTGTGTAACGCACGACCTGTCAACAAGGCAGACAGGTTTATTGCCCAGCATCTTCCGGCCAGCCCTCGTGCTCGGCAACCGATTCAAACCGACTGATATAGGCATCGATCGAATCAGTTTCTTCTCTGAACAGTGGGAGTTTAAGTCTAGGTGCGCAACTTAGTCTGCGACCTACTGACTCAGAACTGGTGTCCATTTCACTACAATTTTCAGATTTTATTTTTCCAACTCAATTTGTTTGACTAAAATCTCTGATTCCGCCTCTGCTCTCCTCTGGCAGCTGCACTCTCTGCATCTGCCCTTGCTTTGGCAGCTAAACACTCTGCATCTGCTTTAGCCTTTGACGCAGCAGTTTCAAGTCTAAGTCTCTTGGCCTCATCATCTGCTTTAGCCTTCGACGCAGCAGTTTCAAGTCTTAAGTCTCTCGGCCTCAGCGTTTGCTGATTCTGATTGAAGTCAAAATTTCTCAGCCTCGACCTCTGAGTTTCGTTTGACAGCATCGAGCTGTTCCTTTTCGAATTTCCTTCTTTCAGCCCTTTCATCTCTCTCAGTCTTCTGCTGAGTCTCAATGAATTTATGCAGTTCATCTCCTGTGTATCCCATTTCTTTCCCCAAACTAACTAGTTTCTCTATGGGGGTACAACTTTCTTTAGCCATTTTTTTTCCCAGTATGTTTTAGCACCACTAAAACGGTTACACTTATAGACTCGGAAAAAGTCAGTAAACAGTTTATCTACTAAACGTTATGAGTACACCAACCAGTGGTAGTGTTCCTAACACAAAGGAGCTTAATCTTAAACCACAGCTTCTGTGAGAGTTAAGACTAGAACCTCGTTATTCGTTTCTCTGAACGACCTTTGATTAATACAACCACCCTACACACAAGTCAATACTCAACGCTCAAAGAACTAAAGGAAATAATTGGAAGAGCTAATTATAATTGCCTTTAGTGGATGCTTCGCCCCAGTACAACTCTAGTACTCACTTTGTTTCCCTCCTGAGACTAATTTGGGCCATGCAATCCTGGCAGGCTCGCCACTTTGTCCAGGACGGGGGAAATCGTGATGGTATTGCTTAAGTGCACTAAGTTGATGTATTATTAGTCAGGCTTAACGCACCAAGGTTATCTTTGCACTCATACACGCATATGCACACTCATGCGCCCATCAAACATTCGCCTCTCTCTGGGAATGGGATGTCACGCATTCGTTTCTCTCCTAACACGACTGAGCACAAGAAATACAATTTCTATGCTACTTATAATCAAACATGAAGAATCCAATTACACAAAATGAAATGATCAAAACATAAAAGATCAATACTTCCTAATCCCGGGTTATAATAAAATGACTTCTTACCTGGCCAGGTTTTCATACACACAACCATGCTTTCACACCACACCACAGTTCTTGAAAACGTCTCTTCACGTCTTCTTCAGCACTGCTTGATGGTGATGCCCTTGGTTGACTGGCTCCAGGCTTCAGGATTGGGTCTTCGTGGTCGCCTCTGGGATCTCGACATAGAACTTCTTCTTCGTCTCTTTCACCCACCTCTGGGTTCAATTTCAGTTTGTCTGTCTTCACCCACCTCTGGGCTTCAAACTTAGTTTTCTTCTCTTCCAGCTTGTCTTTAACCCTAAGACTTTGCTGTCTCTTCTATCTCCCAGACCACGTTTCCCTCGACCCTGTGTCCTGCCCACCTTCTCTCCTCTCTCTCTCCTCTGCCTTCTCTCTCTCTTGCGGTGTTCTCCTTTTCACGTTGTTCTCCCTCAGTTATATAGGGATGGAAACAAAGGATTCCCCTTCGGGCCATGCCTTTGTCCATGCTGCTTCTCAAACCCCTAGTTCACAAGTACCCTGAATTCCGCATTCGCTACATTCTTCCACACATCAGCATTTACACACATCCCTACCTAATTGATTAGCAAACAAACACTTGGCACCAGATGGACATCGAAAATTCCCGCCGACTTCGGAGGCCACTTTAACACAGTAATTATCTTAAAGAGGGCTATGATAACAACATCCACGCGCGTTCAACCAGCCTGACAATAGAGCCAACCCAGTGACCCACGGCAATACCATCCGAACGAGTCCAAGACTCCTGCTCTTCAATGACTGTTTACAAAAGAACCTCAGCTGACTGAGTATTTAGCGCTCACTTGGTGCACCGAGGTCCTAGTGGTTACATCCCTCTCCCCTTTCGCTGTCGGGCAGGTCCGAACTCCTTACTACCTTAGGTGCCATCTGTCACCTGAACGCTTCGTCCTCCTTGACACGGTTCGACCGTGTGCGATGGGTAAGGCACACTTGTTAATGGTTCTGTTACCTATTTGTATTCTACGTACAACGTCCCTTTGCCTCTAAGCGTTTAATGGCTTTTGTGAGAGGTTGAACGCCCTTGACACAGTAGTTCAATTATACGATTACAATGATTAGGGCCCATTCGCAAAGTCTTCTGTGAACTATACTTGGAATAAGTCATCTAAACATAAACCCTACTCCGTTAAAATCGCTCATCCCCACCTCCACCCTGTCTACCATCCCTTTTCTCCCCCCCCCTACCTACCATTCTCTCTCCCCCACCCTCCTCTGACCTCTCTCTCTCTGTAGTTTTGTTTTTTTGTTTGTAAGTTTCCTTCTGTTTTACCATCCCCCATCTCATTAGTACTTTTATGAATAGTTTGCTTATAATTGTAGAATTAGATTACCATGTTGCTATGTCAGTTGCTATGAACTGTCAGTATGAATGATATGTGTTGAAATAATGTATGCATGACAAGGACTGATTGTAAGTCTAGGCTTTGGCCTAAAATCTTCATCCTTTTGTATTAAAGATCAATCAATCAACAGTCCTCTCTCTCTCTCTCTCTCTCTCTCTCTCTCTCTCTCTCTCTCTCTCTCTCTCTCTCTCTCTCCATGATTTCACTTCTGTCAGTCTGTTGATTTGGATACTATGAAGGTGGAGGAGAAAAGAAGCAACTCCTGAATTCCATGTAAAGTCTTTTTTCCTCCTGACAACAGTGTGACTAAACAAGAGCCCGCGAATTTCCTGAAGATAAGGTGATGTTGCTTATTGCCTGGCCGACCGCAAAGGATCATATCAGGGCTTTCATGAAAATGGACCCCTTTCTAAACAGTTGTTTTGAGGCCACTTCATGAGCTAGAGAAGGCTGCCATGATATAAGCTCCAAAGGATGCAACTGTTCATTCTGTCCTTCAGGTTGCTCATATCGTTACTAGATATGCATTTGTACTGCAGTCACTGCGTGTGTCTGTCTTGTGTATCACTTATCACAATATTGCTGCGGGGCACTGCTGCATGTATAGGACTGTACAAAAGAGACACTGTTCTGGTCAAATCATGTCCAGACTCACAGGGACGAACGTGAAGACGACAACACGTTGTGTCAGGTTACGTCTTTCTCCCTGGGATTTTGAGATCTACGAGTGGAAACGTTTGACAGGTCCAGCACCACACATGATTTATCATGGAAACTGAGACGTGAATGTTTCAAATCGAGAATGAAGTGTTTGTTCTTTTACCTACAGACCTCAACAAATTAATCTGTGATGGCAGCAGGGCTAGCTAAAACTTCACAGGTTTGTTTGTGCAGAAAGGAGGCATCACTGGAGTACCGGGTGGATGAATTGGGCCTGGCAAACTCTGTATACCCATTATCTTTATTATTCATATAGTGTTGCGTGAACTAGTAGAGTTTAATTTAAAGCCTTACGTAAACCTGAATGAAAAACGTTAACGACGAAAGGCTGTAGCTTCCATTCTAAATTTAAAACTATCATGACTGGAACGGACCTGGCAATGGTGTGGCCTCTTCTTGCGATACTGGAGATGGAGATATTACAACAGATATGATACATCTTGTTCTTGCTTTCTTACTTATATAGCAAGGGCAGCACCAGCTTTCTGATTATTAAGAACAGAGCAGTGGAGATTTTCATGAGTGCCCACCATCGGCTGTATATTCTTTTTGGCACACACACACACACACACACACACACACACACACACACACACACACACACACACACACACACACACGCACGCACGCACGCACACACACACACACACATACACACACACACATGCACATGTGTACCCTCACCACAAACACATACAATGAAATAAAGGCATAGACAACGTTAGGTAGATACCAAAGGCCTGATCAGCGCATCCGGCAAATGCGCAGGTTTGACATCTAAGTCAGAGCCATGAGGCCCTCTTCTTCAATTCTTGCATCTCGTTTATTATTCATTTTTCCATCAGCTTTAAATAGTACGCAGTGTTGTCTTGAAAATTAACAGATGTGGCGTAGTGTATATGGAATAGTCAGCGTGCAGTGGCACTCCAGTAATGAAACTGAAACTTATCTATCCTTTATTGACCCCCCCCCCTCCCTTCTTTGGGGCTCACTGGATTGTGATGTTTCACCAGCAGCATTGGAAACACCACAAAGTTATAGGTGGCGCTCCATGCTGAGCACTGTGGGAGGACTGTCACAACAGCTGAAGTCCGGGCTCATTGATGTGTTCTCGGCAAGAATGTGAGGTGTGAGGTGGTTGAAAACAGATTAGTAAACACATCTCCTGTTCACTACTATGTTCCAAAAATAGCATTCTCCTTGCTTCAGTTTGCCTAATCCCAAAAAAAAATCCTTGGTGATTTTTTTTCTTTGTTTGTTTGCTTTTTCTCGAGGAAGGGGGTGTCATGGGTGAAGGCAAAGGTGTTTATGTGCATAATGCATTGTTACAGATGAGTAGAGAGAAAAAGAGAAAATTCTAATTTTGTATTAAGAATTTTAAATATCACAAACGTAAATTTGGTTAACGTTTGTGGTAGGCTGAACAACCCTTAACGTTTTAGTAACTTGAACAAGCAGAGGAGTTTAAGTTGGTTTTGTTAGAAAGATTACAGTCGCAGAATACCCGTGTTCATGTAAATGTGAGTAATTGTGAACTCAACTGTAACGAGACAGACGTTGAAAACTGACAGTATGCGTGAACTGCCAAAAGGTGCAGTTGTTGAATGCTGACGACGATTACAACAACAGGTCGTGTTTACTCTGATGTATCTGCATTCTTTGGTTTTGTTAGCAAACCTACTGGGCCTCTTTTGGCTCATTGGCTTTCATGTATTTCCAGATATGTGTTTGAGGAGACAGAAGCCCTCAGGTGAATTACTCACCTTTCTCTTTGAGCAGTACTGGATAACGCTGTTTACTTCAGTTGTTCTCTGAGTGAATTCTGTGTGACATTGTCCACAAGAGTGGTGACCCCCAGTTTGAGTGGATCAGAGCACGCACTCATATCCTACTTGAAACTAAGTTGTATTTAGTTAGCCCACTCCATGACCGAATTTCGAGCTTGAGCTACAACTTACGAACTCTTGCTTCTGGGTCAGTTGCAAATGTCTGTATGGATCTAGACATGGTCTCCAAAGGCACCTGCAACTGACTTCCACTCTTGCTGCATTCCGGCAAGCGATGTTTTTTTCATGAATATGAGCTCACCTTGGTTGCAAAGTTATGTATGTACCAAGGTCTGATAAGGTCATTGGCCTCATGCACAGATAACATGTCTGCTAAGTCATAGTCATGAGGCCCTCATCCTGCATTCTCTCATCGTAATATCAGCTCCATTATTCCTCAGCTCTGCGTCATGTGCAGTGTGGTAACAGATGAGGTGTTACGCATATGGACTAGTCCACACGCAGTGAATCCCCCTTGAAGAACCTGAAACTGAAACCAGTGTGACACAGCTTACAAATCACCTGGTTGGGAAATTTAACAGAAAAGGCTGTGACATTTTTTTTTACGCGTGTGCAGGCTAATACTCTTGCGGACACTGCCTGTACAGACAGGTAAGGATTAATTCCATCTACTCAACAAAGGGAGTGGAGTTTTATGTTTATGACCGTTCTTTTTTATTCCGCCACTAAGGTAGCCATACTCCAGCTTCGGAGAAATCAGTACGGCTAACATTGTATATACGTCAGCTTACTAAGCACAATTAAGAAATTTAACAGAAAAAGGCTGTAAAATCAGTATGCTTAATATTAGACATCGTCAGGTTACAGACCACACGTTAAGACGTTTAACTGAAAAAGGATGTAAAATCAGTGTGTTTAACATTAGATATAAATCACATTACAAAAAAGGTTAAAAAAAAAAGTTAATAGGAAAAGAAAGTTGCACAGTCAGTATGCTTGATATTAGTCATTATACTGTCAACTTTCAAAGGAAAAGTCGAGTTGTAACAGAAGGTGTGCAGTCAGTGTGATTAGTATTAGCCATTCATTCATCAGTTTTAAAGAGAGTTACTGCAGAAGGAAATTGAAACAATTCCTTTTTTTTTTTTTTTTTGATGCGCTCAGTTTCAGGACATAAGTAATTGTTGAGGGTGAAACACGTAGGGTTCCTTTCGTCATTTGTTTGTTCTTTTCTTTGGTGGGACAGTGATGTTTTTAAAAATCTTGATTCATATATCAATTTATGAAGCACAGTTGAAGAAATTTGAGAGAAAAAAGCTACATAATCAGTATGATTAATATGTTCAACTCATACGTCAGATCACAAAGCAGAGATTAAGAAACTGTACAGAAAGATCTGTACAGCTAGTATGGTTAACATTAGGCGTGCATACGTTGCTGGTTGTACTCTGCTCCCTACAGATCAAAAGAACCAGTACAACATAAGAGACAGAATCCCCTCTGATGAGACGAACATCAGCGCCATCTGCCCAGGAGTTGAACATCTGAATCAGAATAGTACACAACCCACGTTCCTGCAGGTCAATGTGTCAGACTGTGAGAACAATTTACCACAGTTTACAGCCCACCAGGGACTGGTGTACGGAGTGTGTGAGGATGCCTCATCTTTCTGTAAGTTGCACTTTCAAGTACCTCGTGGCAGCATTGTGCTTGCCCATGTCGAGCGGTTAGCATACGGGTGTAGTTCCTGGCACTGGAAGATGAGTATGGAATCTGGATCTGAATTTTTCAATATTGAAAGCAGAGTACATTCAATTAAAGACGTGTTCGTCGAGTCGTGTAAAAATATCATGTTAGTAACAAACATAAATAATCCCCAAATAAACATCAGTATCCAGGCAGTTCAAAACCATAGTTATGTTATAAATTCTCTTCAGGAGTATTCTGGATTTGTGATACTGCCCGTGCTGTTGTTCCGCCCCAGTGCTGTGTACAGAATAACACTGGCGGTGCCAACAACGTGTGTTGTCCTCATCAGTATTCAGCAGGCTTTGGGAAACAAAGACATTTCAAAAAAGCCTATGACATTTGCTTATAGAAAGTCAAAGACACAACATCAGTCTCAAGAAAAAGTACCCATCGATAGTTCCTTACCACTGTTTGTTTTGGCTGCCTCACATGTTCAAATTTATGTTCACCGCCATTCTTCAAGGGGTTCTTATTGTAGACTATATTTCTCTTCTGTCTCTTTGCATCATCAACCCAAAAGGCTGCCCAGCAGTTTATACAACTGTTCTGTGGATCATTACTCGACATTTCAAGATCAAATGCACTGTAACCTAAAGCCAGAGTGTGAAGATGGACGTGATGAAACAGAACACTGTCCCTTCAGTGGTCCTGGCTGCCAGGGTCTGGTGGCTTCACGAAACAAATGTTTTCTGTTAGTCGAACTAGATGTCCGTCTTCTTTATAAAATGTTCAGTTATCAGTGCAAGATGAGGGGAGGAAGGCTAGCTTCAATAAAAACATGTCAGGAGAAGGATGATCTGACACGTATTTTTATAAATAATATTCTGTTTAAGGCAAACATTGGTGGCTGGTCAGGAAGCAGACTCTTGCCCTTTACATACAGTAAATTTCCTGTTTGGTCTGACCGCACTCTTATCTATGGCATTGATCACTTCCACTCAGAGGATGAATATTGTCCTTCAAGAGTTTACAGATCAATGAATTTAGCGAGCATGGAACTGCGCCTCTATACATTTACTCTTAGCCTTCATTCAGCTGTGTGTGAACTACCATCACTAACCCCCAGTATTGTCCCTCTTCCTGTCTCACTGGCTCATTCCCCGGCGCCTTCACCTACCTACAAAGTCACGTTGCAGTTGTTATGGATTTGTCCAGGCAGCCACCTGACCCACCTCTTCCTGTTGTGTGACCCTGACAGTTACTGCAGAAGAGGCATGCTTTCACAGGAGCACAGGATGCTGACAGTAACTGATGAGCACAACGTGACAGTGTTTTCTGCAGGAAGATTCATGTGCACAGACACAATGTTTACATGTGATGATGGCATCACAACAGTGCATTACACTCTGCTGTGTGACTTCAGGGAGCTTTGTCCAGATGAAAGTGATGAGTCATTCTGTGTCCACCCCTCACGTAACGGATTTGGGTGTGTGAACGGTCAGTCTGTGTTGGACAGTCAACACTGTAACGAACACTCTGACTGTGTGGACTGTTCTGATGAGGCCAGTTGTCCTGCTAACACGGCAATGCATTATCCAACCTCCTATGGACGGAAAGAAGAATCACTGTATATTAATTTAGATGGCTCTGGTTACTTCACTCAGCAGGTGATGGCAGCTGACGCAGCCTGTCCAGACAGTCATTACCGATGTATAAGCCAATGGCTGCACTGTCTCCCTGTCTACACCAGATGCAATGGGTTTTCTGATTGTGTTTATGGGGAAGACGAACAAGCCTGTGACAGATCAAACTGCCCTGGTTTTTACCATTGTCGAGCTTCTGGGGTGTGTGTGCACAGAGATCACCTGTGTGATGGCTGGGATCAGTGCCCACAGCAGGATGATGAACTGATGTGTGACAGGACCTGCCCTGAACACTGCCTGTGTCAAGGTCACCTGTTCCAGTGTAGAAACCCTTTTGCTGCCAGTCTGTTTCCTGAACTACGCTCCTTGGACGCCCAGGGTTCAGGAATGGTGCTACATGATGTCGTCCATAATGGGTATCTCGTTCGTCTGAGCATGGCTTCTTGTTCCCTGTTCAATATTTCTGTGATATATCTTATCAATCTACAGTTCATAGATATTTCCAATAATCGAATAAGGTTTCTCAACATTGCGGATTTTCTTGTGTTGCCAAATCTTAGAACTTTATACGTGGAAAACAACCCTCTAGTCAAAATGACTAACAGCCTACTGAAGTATGTTCAGTTCTCACTTCAACGAGTGGATATATCGGAGACATGTGGCGGTGTTTATAGAAATATTTTGTCAATATATCTCCCCAGTATGGAATATTTGAATATATCATTCTCAGCGATTGAGGGGATTGGGTCAATGGGTTTTAGAAATGCACCAAGACTAACTGAACTGGACGTGAGGGGAAATCCAGTGAACGCCTTCCCGCAGGATATTTTCTCTGGATCACCACTTTTAAAATACATCCTTTCCTCGAACTACAGATTGTGTTGTACGAGCATACTTCCTCAGGAATCAAGCGGAATAAAATGTGCAGCGCCTCAACAAGTAT
>JAMYXO010000060.1:85000-110880 GCA_033310375.1 Conus canariensis | reverse complement strand
TTTAACTGTTTTATTTTTTTTAGAGATTAGCCCCAAACCATCCTCGGGTCACAACAGACGTACCTGCTAAATTTCAAGAATATCGGGTTTTAAACAGTTTCTTTTATAGGGTTTGGTTTTTTTTAACGGTTTTTAACTGTTATAAATAACGTTTTTTAACTTCCAAATAACGCTTCTAATTTTAGAGAAGTAGTCCTGTACCTGTGCAATGTCACAACGGCTATTTGAAGAAAAGCAAAGGAAAAAGATGTCTTTGAAACCGTTATAACAGTTTTTAACGGTTTGTAACGGTTTTATTTTTTAAGAGATTAGCCCAAAACCATCCTCGGGTCACAACAGATGTACCTGCCAAATTTCATTACAATCGGTTGAGCCGTTTTTGGGTCTATAGTGTACGCACACAACACACACACACACACACACACACACACACACACACACACACACACACACACACACAGAGAATTTGCCATTTATATATTAGATTGTTTTCCGCCTGCCTCTGGCCCCTTTCCTCTGGATCTTCCCTAGCACGTCGAGATGCTTTTTTCGCTCGATTTTCCGCCTGCTCTCACTGTTCCCATTCACATTCTTCTGATTGCCCTTAATTTTGTAGGAATAGAGTTTGTGCAGAAGTAGTTTATTTCAACGGGTCTGTGTCTAATGTAAAAATAGTGTATCAGGCTTTGCACTGTACAATCATTTTTCTAGCCCCTCTCATTCCCCCCTTTTCATCGCCCTACCCTGTCCCATCAATGTTGCAAAAGTACTTACCGTTACTGGACATACGCATACTGAATTTTATCAATAGCGGTGTAAATTTAGAAAATAACGGTTTTTAACAATCAATAACATTTGCATAACATTGTTCAGTGCTTAAAACTGTACGTGCATATGGAATGTTATCAAGAACGGTGAAAATTTAGAAATTCAGAAAATAACGGTTTTTAACGGTCAATGTTAAGTTTCGGATCTTGAAAATTGTATATGATTTTTTAGCGTTCAAAACTGCACATGTATATCGAATTTCTTCAAGAATACTCTAAAAATCTATAAAAAAAAAAAAAAACGTTTTTTAACAGTCAGTTTTAAATTTCGGTTCGTAAAAGTTGTATATCATTTTTCGGCATTTAAAACTGCACATGTATACCGAATTTCATCAAGGACAGCCTAAATTTTGAAAATAACGGTTTTTAACGGTCAAATTTCATGGTCATAATGACTATCTAATGACCCTATGTTACCCGTGGGATGTTCCTGTAGGCTTATGTCAAGTTTGGTGGCGATCCGAGGACTCTCGTGGCCGCCAAACTCAGAAGATTGGGTTTTAAACAGTTTTCATAGGATTTGGTGTTTTTAACGGTTTTTAACTGTTATAAATAACGTTTCTTACCTGCCAAATAACGGTTCTAATTTTAGAGAAGTAGCCCTGTACCTGTGCAATGTCACAACGGCCATTTGATGAAAAGCAGAGGAAAAAGATCTTTGAAACCGTTATAACAGTTTTTTTAACGGTTTTTAACGGTTTTATTTTTTTAGAGATTAGCCCCAAACCATCCTCGGGTCACAACAGACGTACCTGCTAAATTTCAAGAAGATCGGGTTTTAAACAGCTTCTTTTATAGGGTTTGGTGTTTTTAACGGTTTTTAACTGTTATAAATAACGTTTTTTAACTTCCAAATAACGCTTCTAATTTTAGAGAAGTAGTCCTGTACCTGTGCAATGTCACAACGGCTATTTGAAGAAAAGCAAAGGAAAAAGATGTCTTTGAAACCGTTATAACAGTTTTTAACGGTTTGTAACGGTTTTATTTTTTAAGAGATTAGCCCAAAACCATCCTCGGGTCACAACAGATGTACCTGCCAAATTTCATTACAATCGGTTGAGCCGTTTTTGGGTCTATAGTGTACACACACACACACACACACACACACACACACACACACACACACACACACAGAGAATTTGCCATTTATATATTAGATTGTTTTCCACCTGCCTCTGGCCCCTTTCCTCTGGATCTTCCCTAGCACGTCGAGATGCTTTTTTCGCTCGATTTTCCGCCTGCTCTCACTGTTCCCATTCACATTCTTCTGATTGCCCTTAATTTTGTAGGAATAGAGTTTGTGCAGAAGTAGTTTATTTCAACGGGTCTGTGTCTAATGTAAAAATAGTGTATCAGGCTTTGCACTGTACAATCATTTTTCTAGCCCCTCTCATTCCCCCCTTTTCATCGCCCTACCCTGTCCCATCAATGTTGCAAAAGTACTTACCGTTACTGGACATACGCATACTGAATTTTATCAATAGCGGTGTAAATTTAGAAAATAACGGTTTTTAACAATCAATAACATTTGCATAACATTGTTCAGTGCTTAAAACTGTACGTGCATATGGAATGTTATCAAGAACGATGAAAATTTAGAAATTCAGAAAATAACGGTTTTTAACGGTCAATGTTAAGTTTCGGATCTTGAAAATTGTATATGATTTTTTAGCGTTCAAAACTGCACATGTATATCGAATTTCTTCAAGAATACTCTAAAAATCTTTAAAAAAAAAAAAAAAAAACGTTTTTTAACAGTCAGTTTTAAATTTTGGTTCGTAAAAGTTGTATATCATTTTTCGGCATTTAAAACTGCACATGTATACCGAATTTCATCAAGGACAGCCTAAATTTTGAAAATAACGGTTTTTAACGGTCAAATTTCATGGTCATAATGACTATCTAATGACCCTATGTTACCCGTGGGATGTTCCTGTAGGCTTATGTCAAGTTTGGTGGCGATCCGAGGACTCTCGTGGCCGCCAAACTCAGAAGATTGGGTTTTAAACAGTTTTCATAGGATTTGGTGTTTTTAACGGTTTTTAACTGTTATAAATAACGTTTCTTACCTGCCAAATAACGGTTCTAATTTTAGAGAAGTAGCCCTGTACCTGTGCAATGTCACAACGGCCATTTGATGAAAAGCAGAGGAAAAAGATCTTTGAAACCGTTATAACAGTTTTTTTAACGGTTTTTAACGGTTTTATTTTTTTAGAGATTAGCCCCAAACCATCCTCGGGTCACAACAGATGTACCTGCTAAATTTCAAGAAGATCGGGTTTTAAACAGCTTCTTTTATAGGGTTTGGTGTTTTTAACGGTTTTTAACTGTTATAAATAACGTTTTTTAACTGCCAAATAACGCTTCTAATTTTAGAGAAGTAGTCCTGTACCTGTGAAATGTCACAACGGCTATTTGAAGAAAAGCAGAGGAAAAAGATGTCTTTGAAACCGTTATAACAGCTTTTTAACGGTTTTAAACGGTGTTATTTTTTGAGAGATTAGCCCAAAATCATCCTCGGGTCACAACAGACGTACCTTCCAAATTTTATGACAATCGGTTGAGCCATTTTGGAGTCTATAGCGTACACAGACACAGACACACACACACACACACACACACAGAATTTATAATTTATATATATATAATATATATATATATATATATATATATATATATATATACTAGCAGGGGCACCCGGCATTGCCCGGGATATGAACATTCTTTGCAATGCTCACGTGACGGCAAAAATGTATTAATTGTTTTGATTTACAATCAATCCCCTCCACCCCCCCCCCAACATCTTCCCACCCCCTCCCTCCACACAAATACACATTCTCTCTCTCTCTCTCTCTCTCTCTCTCTCTCTCTCTCTCTCTCTCTCTCTCTCTCTCTCTTATACATTCTATTGTTTTCCGCCTGCCTCTGGCCCCTTTCCTCTGGATCTTCCCTAGCACGTCGAGATGCTTTTCCCACTCGGTTTTCCGCCTGCACTCACTGTTCCCATTCCATTCTTCTGATTGCTCTTAATTTTGTGGGAATAGACTTTGTGCAGAAGTAGTTTATTTCAACGGGTCTGTGTCTAATGTAAAAATAGTGTATCAGGCTTTGTACTGTACAATCATTTTTCTGGCCCCTCTCATTCCTCCCTTTTCATCCCCCTACCCTGTCCCATACCATGTTGCAAAATTACTTACCGTTACTGGACATACGCATACTGAATTTTATCAATAACGGTGTAAATTTAGAAATTAACGGTTTTTAACAGTCAATAAAACTTGCATAACATTGTTCAGCGCTTAAAACTGTACATGCATACGGAATGTTATCAAGAACGGTGAAAATTTAGAAATTCAGAAAATAACGGTTTTTAACGGTCAATGTTAAGTTTCGGATCTTGAAAATTGTATATCATTGTTTAGCGTTCAAAACTGCACATGTATATCGAAATTTCTTCAAGAATACTTTAAATCTATAAAATAATGTTTTTTAATGGTCAATTTTAAATTTCGGTTCGTAAAAGTTGTATATCCTTTTTCGGCATTTAAAACTGCACATGTGTACCGAATTTCATGAAGAACAGCCTAAATTTTGAAAATAACGGTTTTTAATGGTCAAATTTAATGGTCATAGTGAGTATATAATGACCCTATGTTACCCGCTGGATGTTCCTGTAGGCTTATGTCAAGTTTGGTGGCGATCCAATGAGTCTCATGGCCGCCAACCTCAGAAGATCGAGTTTTAAACAGTTTTTTTTTTTTTTTTAATTTTTTTTATAGGGTTTGATGTTTTTAACGGTTTTTAACTGTTATAAATAACGTTTCTTACCTGCCAAATAACGGTTCTAATTTTCGAGAAGTAGCCCTGTACCTGTGCAATGTCACAACGGCCATTTGATGAAAAGCAGAGGAAAGAGATGTCTTTGAAACCGTTATAACAGTTTTTTTAACGGTTTTTAACGGTTTTATTTTTTTTTAGAGATTAGCCCCAAATCATCCTCGGGTCACAACAGACGTACCTGTTAAATTTTTAGAAGATCGGGTTTTGAACAGTTTGTTTTATAGAGTTTAGTGTTTTTAACGGTTTTTAACTGATAAATAACGTTTTTTAACTGCCAAATAACGCTTCTAATTTTAGAGAAGTAGTCCTGTACCAGTGCAATGTCACAACGGCTATTTGAAGAAAAGCAAAGGAAAAAGGATGTCTTTGAAACCGATATAACAGCTTTTTAAAGGTTTTTAACGGTTTTATTTTTTTTTAGAAATTAGCCCAAAACCATCCTCGGGTCACAACAGACGTACCTGCCAAATTTCATTACAATCGGTTGAGCCATTTTTGAGTCTATAGCGTACACACACACACACGCACGCAGACAGAATTTGCCATTTATATATTACTAGCCGGTGTACCCGGCTTCGCTCGGGTATATCTGTACAATAATTTTCTGGCCACCCCTCTCTCTCACCACTTAAAAGACAATACAATAAAATTCAGCTTGGGTTTGTTTCGTTTTTCCCATGCTGAACCAATTGCCCCAGCCTCCTCCTATCTACTTCACCCAATTTCTTCGGACGCCCACTCCCTTCTTGCCTCTCAATCTGATTTCCCTCACGAATTTTTTTCCATAGATACACAGTCCATAGAGGGATGCCTGTACTTTGTGAACTTACCGATGCATTCTCAATTCCTCGATTGAAGTGCTCCAAAATGACAACTCTGTAGGGGCCGCCATAACCTAGTGGATAAGGCACTGGACTCATGATCCAAAGGTCGTGGTTTCGAATCCCGGTTTGGTCTTGGAAATTTTCACGTGGAATGTTTCCAGCTAAAATGACCGTAGTTCACCCCGATGTTCACCCTGGCCCCGCAGGTGTCAGTCTAATGTGACGGACCAGCCGTCTGCATATCCTTGATTTGGGCACGGACGTTAAATCCAACTCAAACATGACAACTCTGTGAAAAGATTGCATTTTCACGATGTATCATGTCTATTGGAGAGCCTCTGGGTAGACATTTCTGGTCTCCCTGTTTGGCGCAAGCATAGTCAGTGTTTCTGCGTTTCCAGTTCGTGATGCTGCAACGTAGAACATTCCATGTGTAAAACACGGAACGGTCAGGTCTGCCCCAAGGGATGAAAATGTCGGACCCTGGCTCTTGATGATTGTCAGAGCGAAAGCTGGTTTCATGGGAAACTGAAGCCATCAGAACTGGAATGGCAGGGGTGAGTCCATGGGTTCCAGAGGAATTCTGGGGAGCAGCACCAGTTCACCTTTGTGGGGGCCACATGATATTTTCGCTTCTACAACGTTCCTGTGCAGTCTGGTGAAGACACATCGGGTGCCATTGATCACCTTTGGCGGGTCCAGTGAGCGAAGAATGATAATAGGGACTCCAGATTTCAGCAACAGTTCATGTGGTGGAAGTCCAGAAATCTCAATGGAGTTCAGGAGTTCTTGTGGATAAAGGACTGCCTCATCATCATTCTTGGCCGTGTCAACAGATCTGTACAGTTTCCTCTCCAGGGAAGTCAGCTACGATTTTTCTGTTCAGCCTGTTGACAGTCTCGTTCAGGGAGGAGATTATGGCCCTTTCCGCTAACCAGTCTGAGTCTGCACAGTGAGCATGAAGATCCGGGTAGACTGCTTCTATCAGATCCTCCTGGCTATCAGACAGGCGTTGACAATGTTGGCTCTGGTGCCATTGAGGACGACAGGGAGGATCTGCCTGAAGTCCCCACAGAACAGCGTTGGGATGCCTCCCATTGGCCTGTGCACTTGGGTGATGTCCTGCAGCGTAGAGTCCATGGCCTCGTAGACAGCTTTGTGGGTCATGGGAGCTTCATCAATTATGACGGTTGTACCCTCTTTGATGACTTTGGCCAACGTTGGCCCACGCTTGACAGAGCAGGTTGGTGTTTCTTGCTTGTCGGCATCCAGAGGGACCTTGAAAATGCTATTTACTGTCCGCCCACCCGGCAAAAGAGTAGCGGCAATGACTCTGGAAGCAGTGGCTAGCACTATTTTGCCTGTGGAGCGGATCCTGTTCAGGATAAGATTCAGGATGGTCTTTCCTGTCCCTCATGGAGCATCAAGGAACATTATGTTGCTGCTTGCTGTGGGATCCTGCCTCTGCTCAACCATGGTCATAAAGCTGTCGTACACGTCTCTCTGGTCAGCTGTCAGCTTCTTCAGCTGGTCATCAGCTGCTGCCCGGAGTGCAGTAGTGTCGTAATTGGTCTCGCGGTAGTATTCTCGAGGCACAGTTTGTTGTTGTGTGACTGTTGGCATCCCATACTCCTCTGTAGACTTGCCTCCAAGAAGGAAGAGTTTGTCCTGAATCACAGTAAGATCTTGGTTGTAGATGGCATTTGTGTACTGTGCTTCATAATAGACATCTCTTCGGACTTGGAAGAGGAAATCTTCAGCAAGATGGTCTCTGAAGAGGTTCCACAGGTTGCCTGGGTTACTGGGGTTGAAAGCCACCAGGATAATACAGAAGTCACGCAGCAGTCGGGGTCTCTGAGAGATGGAGGCTTCCTCCAGGGCAAGTTGTAGAAGGCGGTCATCTTCTAGGAGTCCAAGAGCATTGCAAGCATCTCGAAAAATGTTGTGGACATAGCCGTTGACAATCTTCAGCTCCTCGTACGAACAGGATCCTTTCATAACGTTGAGTAGAAGCCTCAAGAAGTAGCACTCTCCCTGGCGAGGACTGATACTGTATAATCGCCGGATTGGAGTGCCCCTTTGTCGTTTCTTCTACATATTCTGAGTAGACATCAATGTGAAGTGCTCAGGGACTTCCACGTACTTCAGCTCTCGTGCTGTAGGGTCTTGAGAGCATAGGCTAAAGATGGCGGTAAGGGTTGCTTCTGGGGGAGAGCCTTGTGCTCTTTGCGCTGCGTTGTGTGGATTGAAGTAGACCCATTGTCCATTCTCCAAATGGACAGCTGGTCTCTGCACCATGGGGTGGCGCTCATGCAGGTCAAATCCCAGGAGTCTCCAGGTCGCCTCGATGCTGCCAACGTAGCGGGCATTCTGGTACATTTGGATCTCATCAATGACTGGAAGTTGTTGAGCTGCTCCTTCACCTGCCTGAGTGGCTTGGAGTTGGAAGACAGCTTGGTCTGTGCCCTTGTGGACATACTTCAGGACGTACTTGATGAATTTTATGCTACTGCATATTTCCACATTGATGTGGCATTTGAACTAATGTAGGAGGTAAGGGTTGTAGGGGACAACCCACTGGTTGGTGACGATGATTTCTCTCTGCCCCAGCTTCACAGTCCCAGTATGTCCTCATTCAGACTCCTCACGTCTCCTGTACTTGGGGTAGCTGTCCTCACCCTGCTCTATGACCCTTCTTGCCTCTCAATCAATTTTACCTCACAATTTTTTTTCGTAATACGATACACAGTCGATAGAGGGATGCCTGTACTTAATGAACTTACCGATGCATTCTCAATTCCTCGATTGAAGTGCTCCAAAATGACAACTCTGTAGGGGCCGCCATAACCTAGTGGATAAGGCGCTGGACTCATGATCCAAAGGTCGTGGTTTCGAATCCCGGTTTGGTCTTGGAAATTTTCACGTGGAATGTTTTCAGCTAAAATATCCATAGTTCTCCCCAATATGCACCCTGGCCCCGCAGGTGTCAGGCTAATGTGATGGACCAGCCGTCTGCATATCCTTGATTTGGGCACGGACGTTAAACCCAACTCAAACATGACAACTCTGTGAAAAGATTGCATTTTCACGATGTATTATGTCTATTGGAGGGCCTCTGGGTTGACAACATTTCTGGTCTCCCTGTTTGGCGCAAGTATAGTCAGTGTTTCTGCGCTTCCAGTTCGTGATGCTGCAACGTAGAACATTCCATGTGTAAAACACGGAACGGTCAGATCTGCCCCACGGGATGAAAACGTCTGACCATGGCTCTTGTTGACAGACAAAAATCAGACGGTATTGCAGAGCATCATAACTTCGGTGTATTTCTGAAATCCTCTGCAGACTACCATCTCTAAATTTAGAAATTAACGGTTTTTAACGGTCAATTTTAAGTTTCTGTTCATATTAGTTGTCTATCATTGATCAGCGTGTAAAACTGCACCTGTATACCAAATTTCATCAAGAAAGGTCTAAATTTAGAAAATAATGGATCTTAACGCTTTTTAACGGTGATACCATCTCTGAATTTAGAAATTAACGGTTTTTAACGGTCAATTTTAAGTTTCTGTTCATATTAGTTGTCTATCATTGATCAGCGTGTAAAACTGCACCTGTATACCAAATTTCATGAAGAAAGGTCTAAATTTAGAAAATAATGGATCTTAACGGTTTTTAATGCTCAATTTTAAGTTTCCGTTCGTGTAAGTTGTATATCATTGTTCAGCGTATAAAACTGCATCTGTATACCGAATTTCATCAGGAACGGTCTAAATTTATATAATAACGGTTTTTAACGGTCAATTTTTAAGTTTCCGTTCATGTAAGTTGTATATCATTGTTCAGCGTGTAAAACTGCATCTGTATACCGAATTTCATCAAGAACGGTCTAAATTTATATAATAACGGTTTTTAACGGTCAATTTTAAGTTTCGGTTCGTGTAAGTTGTATATCATTGTTCAGCATTGAAAACTACACCTGTATATCAAATTTCATCAAGAAAGGTATAATTTTAGAAAATAACGCTTTTTAACGGTGATAAATAACGGTCATAAAAACTATCGAATGACCCTATGTTATTCACAGTATGTCCTTCTAGACTCATGTCAAGTTTGGTGGCGATCTGAGGACTCTCTTTGCCGCCAACATCAGAAAAGATTGTATTTTTGATCGTTTTTAGGGGGGTACGTGTTGTTAACGGTTTTTAACGGTCATAAATAACTGTCCTAGAAACTGTCCAATGACCCTATGTTACTCGGGAGATGTCCCTCTAGGTTCGATGTACCTGTGCAATGTCACAACGGCCATTTGATGAAAAACAGAGGAAAAAGATGTCTTTGAAACCGTTATAACAGTTTTTTTAACGGTTTTTAACGGTTTTATTTCTTTAAAGATTAGCCCCAAACCATCCTCGGGTCACACCAGACATACCTGCTAAATTTCAAGAAGATCGGGTTTTAAACAGTTTCTTTGATAGGGTTTGGTGTTTTTAACGGTTTTTAACTGTTATAAATAACGTTTTTTAACTGCCAAATAACGGTTCTAATTTTAGAGAAGTAGTCCTGTACCTGTGCAATGTCACAACGGCTATTTGAAGAAAAGCAGAGGAAAAAGACGACTTTGAAACCGTTATAACAGCTTTTTAACGGTTTTTAACGGTTTTATTTTTTTAGAGATTAGCCCAAAACCATCCTCGGGTCACAACGGACGTACCTGCCAAATTTCATGACAATCGGTTGAGCCGTTTTTGAGTCTATAGCGTACACACACACACACACACACACACACACACACACACACACACACACACACACACACACACACAGACAGAATTTGCCCTTTATATATTAAACAAATCTTAAATAAATGTTAGCGAACCGCCCAGAGAACGTGGACAAACGAGTCACAAGACGAAACACAACTAGTTTCGACCTCTTAGGTCTTCATCAGGTGAGACATTAACGAATAAAACAATGAAAATTCACTTAGCTTTGATCGCTTCAGATCACTTCGTAGGGTTCAGCGCAAGGAAGAAGACCTAAGAGGTCGAAACTAGTTGTGTTTCGTCTTGTGACTCGTTTGTCCACGTTCTCTGGGCGGTTCGCTAACATTTATTTAAGATTTGTTTAGATTTCCGCCTGCAGTCCTCTTGCTTTGCTTTGCAACTTTATATATTAGATAGATACATACATACATACATACACACACACACACACATATATATATATATATATATATATATATATATATATATATCTAATATATAAAGGGCAAATTCTGTCTGTGTGTGTGTGTGTGTGTGTCTGTGTACGCGATAGACTCAAAAACGGCTCAACCGATTGTCATGAAATTTGGCAGGTACGTCTGTTGTGACCCGAGGATGGTTTTGGGCTAATCTCTAAAAAAATAAAACCGTTAAAAACCGTTAAAAAGCTGTTATAACGGTTTCAAAGACATCTTTTTCCTCTGCTTTTCTTCAAATAGCCGTTGTGACATTGCACAGGTACAGGACTACTTCTCTAAAATTAAAACCGTCATTTGGCAGTTAAAAAACGTTATTTATAACAGTTAAAAACCGTTAAAAACACCAAACCCTATCACAGAAACTGTTTAAAACCCGATCTTCTTGAAATTTAGCAGGTATGTCTGTTGTGACCCGAGGATGGTTTTGGGCTAATCTTTAAATAAATAAAACCGTCAAAAACCGTTAAAAAACTGTCATAACGGTTTCAAAGACATCTTTTTCCTCTGCTTTTCATCAAATGGCCGTTGTGACATTGCACAGGTACATCGAACCTAGAGGGACATCTCCCGAGTAACATAGGGTCATTGGACAGTTTCTACGACAGTTATTTATGACCGTTAAAAACCGTTAACAACACGTACCCCCCTAAAAACGATCAAAAAATACAATCTTTTCTGATGTTGGCGGCAAAGGGAGTCCTCAGATCGCTACCAAACTTGGCATAAGTCTAGAAGGACATACTGTGAATAACATTGGGTCATTTGATAGTTTTTTATGACCGTTATTTATCACCGTTAAAAAGCGTTAATTTCTAAATTTAGACATTTCTTGATGAAATTTGGTATACAGGTGTAGTTTTAAATGCTGAAAAATGATATACAACTTACACGAACCGAAACTTAAAATTGACCGTTAAAAACCGTTATTATATAAATTTAGACCGTTCTTGATGAAATTCGGTATACAGATGCAGTTTTACACGCTGAACAATGATATACAACTTACATGAACAGAAACTTAAAAATTGACCGTTAAAAACCGTTATTATATAAATTTAGACCGTTCCTGATGAAATTCGGTATACAGACGCAGTTTTACACGCTGAACAATGATATACAACTGACACGAACGGAAACTATAAAATTGAGCGTTAAAAACCGTTAAGATCCGTTATTTTCTAAATTTAGACCTTTCTTGATGAAATTTGGTATACAGGTGCAGTTTTACACGCTGATCAATGATAGACAACTAATATGAACAGAAACTTAAAATTGACCGTTAAAAACCGTTAATTTATAAATTTAGAGATGGTAGTCTGCAGAGGATTTCAGAAATACACCGAAGTTATGATGCTCTGCAATACCGTCTGATTTTTGTCTGTCAACAAGAGCCATGGTCAGACATTTTCATCCCGTGGGGCAGATCTGACCGTTCCGTGTTTTACACATGGAATGTTCTACGTTGCAGCATCACGAACTGGAAGCGCAGAAACACTGACTATACTTGCGCCAAACAGGGAGACCAGAAATGTTGTCAACCCAGAGGCCCTCCAATAGACATAATACATCGTGAAAATGCAATCTTTTCACAGAGTTGTCATGTTTGAGTTGGGTTTAACGTCCGTGCCCAAATCAAGGATATGCAGACGGCTGGTCCGTCACATTAGACTGACACCTGCGGGACCAGGGTGGACATCGGGGTGAACTACGGTCATTTTAGCTGGAAACATTCCACGTTAAAATTTCCAAGACCAAGCCGGGATTCGAAACCACGACCTTTGGATCATGAGTCCAGCGCCTTATCCACTAGGTTATGGCGGCCCCTATAGAGTTGTCATTTTGGAGCACTTCAATCGAGGAATTGAGAATGCATCGGTAAGTTCATTAAGTACAGGCATCCCTCTATCGACTGTGTATCGTATTACGAAAAACAAATTGTGAGGTAAAATTGATTGAGAGGCAAGAAAGGTCATAGAGCAGGGTGAGGACAGCTACCCCAAGTACAGGAGACGTGAGGAGTCTGAATGAGGACATACTGGGACTGTGAAGCTTGGCAGAGAGAAATCATCGTCACCAACCAGTGGGTTGTCCCCTACAACCCTTACCTCCTACATTAGTTCAACTGCCACATCAATGTGGAAATATGCAGTAGCATAAAATTCATCAAGTACGCCCTGAAGTATGTCCACAAGGGCACAGACCAAGCCGTCTTCCAACTCCAAGCCACTCAGGCAGGTGAAGGAACAGCTCAACAACCTCCAGTCATTGATGAGATCCAAATGTACCAGAATGCCCGCTACGTTGGCAGCATCGAGGCGACCTGGAGACTCCTGGGATTTGACCTGCATGAGCGCCACCCCATGGTGCAGAGACCAGCTGTCCATTTGGAGAATGGACAATGGGTCTACTTCAATCCACACAACGCAGCGCAAAGAGCACAAGGCTCTCCCCCAGAAGCAACCCTTACCGCCATCTTTAGCCTATGCTCTCAAGACCCTACAGCACGAGAGCTGAAGTACGTGAAAGTCCCTGAGCACTTCACATTGATGTCCACTCAGAATATGTGGAAGAAACGACAAAGGGCACTGCAATCCGGCGATTGTACAGTATCAGTCCTCGCCAGGAGAGTGCTACTTCTTGAGGCTTCTACTCAACGTTATGAAAGGATCCCGTTCGTACGAGGAGCTGAAGATTGTCAACGGCTATGTCCACAACATTTTTCGAGATGCTTGCAATGCTCTTGGACTCCTAGATGATGACCGCCTTCTACAACTTGCCCTGGAGGAAGCCTCCATCTCTCAGAGACCCCGACTGCTGCGTTGCTTCTGTATTATCCTGGTGGCTTTCAACCCCAGTAACCCAGGCAACCTGTGGAACCTCTTCAGAGACCATCTTGCTGAAGATTTCCTCTTCCAAGTCCGAAGAGATGTCTATTATGAAGCGCAGTACACAGATGCCATCTACAACCAAGCTCTTACTGTGATTCAGCACAAACTCTTCCTTCTTGGAGGCAAGTCTACAGAGGAGTATGGGATGCCAACAGTCACACAACAACAAACTGTGCCTCGAGAATACTACCGCGAGACCAATTACGACACTACTGCACTCCGGGCAGCAGCTGATGACCAGCTGAAGAAGCTGACAGCTGACCAGAGAGACGTGTACGACAGCTTTATGACCATGGTTGAGCAGAGGCAGGATCCCACAGCAAGCAGCAACATAATGTTCCTTGATGCTCCATGAGGGACAGGAAAGACCATCCTGAATCTTATCCTGAACAGGGTCCGCTCCACAGGCAAAATAGTGCTAGCCACTGCTTCCAGTGTCATTGCCGCTACTCTTTTGCCGGGTGGGCGGACAGTAAATAGCATTTTCAAGGTCCCTTTGGATGCCGACAAGCAAGAAACGCCAACCTGCTCTGTCAAGCGTGGGTCAACGTTGGCCAAAGTCATCAAAGAGGCTGCAACCATCATAATTGATGAAGCTCCCATGACCCACAAAGCTGTCTACGAGGCCATGGACTCTACGCTGCAGGACATCACCCAAGTGCACAGGCCAATGGGAGGCATCCCAACGCTGTTCTGTGGGGACTTCAGGCAGATCCTCCCTGTCGTCCTCAATGGCACCAGAGCCAACATTGTCAACGCCTGTCTGATAGCCAGGAGGATCTGATAGAAGCAGTCTACCCGGATCTTCATGCTCACTGTGCAGACTCAGACTGGTTAGCGGAAAGGGCCATAATCTCCTCCCTGAACGAGACTGTCAACAGGCTGAACAGAAAAATCGTAGCTGACTTCCCTGGAGAGGAAACTGTACAGATCTGTTGACACGGCCAAGAATGATGATGAGGCAGTCCTTTATCCACAAGAACTCCTGAACTCCATTGAGATTTCTGGACTTCCACCACATGAACTGTTGCTGAAATCTGGAGTCCCTATTATCATTCTTCGCTCACTGGACCCGCCAAAGGTGATCAATGGCACCCGATGTGTCTTCACCAGACTGCACAGGAACGTTGTAGAAGCGAAAATATCATGTGGCCCCCACAAAGGTGAACCGGTGCTGCTCCCCAGAATTCCTCTGGAACCCATGGACTCACCCCTGCCATTCCAGTTCTGACAGCTTCAGTTTCCCATGAAACCAGCTTTCACTCTGACAATCATCAAGAGCCAGGGTCCGACATTTTTATACCTTGGGGCAGACCTGACCGTTCCGTGTTTTACACATGGAATGTTCTACGTTGCAGCATCACGAACTGGAAACGCAGAAACACTGACTATACTTGCGCCAAACAGGGAGACCAGAAATGTCTACCCAGAGGCTCTCCAATAGACATGATACATCGTGAAAATGCAGTCTTTTCACAGAGTTGTCATGTTTGAGTTGGATTTAACGTCCGTGCCCAAATCAAGGATATGCAGACGGCTGGTCCGTCACATTAGACTGACACCTGCAGGGCCAGGGTGGACATCGGGGCGAACTACGGTCATTTTAGCTGGAAACATTCCACGTTAAAATTTCCAAGACCAAGCCGGGATTCGAAACCACGACCTTTGGATCATGAGTCCAGCGCCTTATCCACTAGGTTATGGCGGCCCCTACAGAGTTGTCATTTTGGAGCACTTCAATCGAGGAATTGAGAATGCATCGGTAAGTTCACAAAGTACAGGCATCCCTCTATGGACTGTGTATCTATGGAAAAAAATTCGTGAGGGAAAACAGATTGAGAGGCAAGAAGGGAGTGGGCATCCGAAGAAATTGGGTGAAGTAGATAGAAGGAGGCTGGAGCAATTGGTTCGGCATGGGAAAAACGAAACAAACCCAAGCTGAATTTTATTGTATTGTCTTTTAAGTGGTGAGAGAGAGGGGTGGCCAGAAAATTATTGTACAGATATACCCGAGCGAAGCCGGGTACACCGGCTAGTCTAATATATAAAGGGCAAATTCTGTCTGTGTGTGTGTGTGTGTGTGTCTGTGTACGCTATAGACTCAAAAACGGCTCAACCGATTGTCATGAAATTTGGCAGGTACGTCCGTTGTGACCCGAGGATGGTTTTGGGCTAATCTCTAAAAAAATAAAACCGTTAAAAACCGTTAAAAAACTGTTATAACGGTTTCAAAGACATCTTTCTCCTCTGCTTTTCTTCAAATAGCCGTTGTGACATTGCACAGGTACAGGACTACTTCTCTAAAATTAAAACCGTTATTTGGCAGTTAAAAAACGTTATTTATAACAGTTAAAAACTGTTAAAAACACCAAACCCTATCAAAGAAACTGTTTAAAACCCGATCTTCTTGAAATTTAGCAGGTATGTCTGTTGTGACCCGAGGATGGTTTTGGGCTAATCTTTAAAGAAATAAAACCGTTAAAAACCGTTAAAAAACTGTTATAACGGCTTCAAAGATATCTTTTTCCTCTGCTTTTCATAAAATGGCCGTTGTGACATTGCACAGGTACATCGAACCTAGAGGGACATCTCCCGAGTAACATAGGGTCATTGGACAGTTTCTACGACAGTTATTTATGACCGTTAAAAACCGTTAACAACACGTACACCCCTAAAAACGATCAAAAATACAATCTTTTCTGATGTTGGCGGCAAAGGGAGTCCTCGGATCGCCACCAAACTTGGCATGAGTCTAGAAGGACATACTGTGAATAACATTGGGTCATTTGATAGTTTTTATGACCGTTATTTATCACCGTTAAAAAGCGTTATTTTCTAAATTTAGACCTTTCTTGATGAAATTTGGTATACAGGTGTAGTTTTAAATGCTGAACAATGATATACAACTTACACGAACCGAAACTTAAAATTGACCGTTAAAAACCGTTATTATATAAATTTAGACCGTTCTTGATGAAATTCGGTATACAGATGCAGTTTTACACGCTGAACAATAATATACAACTTACACGAACGGAAACTTAAAAACTGACCGTTAAAAACCGTTATTACATAAATTTAGAGCGTTCCTGATGAAATTCGGTATACAGATGCAGTTTTACACGCTGAACAATGATATACAACTTACACGAACGGAAACTTAAAATTGAGCGTTAAAAACCGTTAAGATCCGTTATTTTCTAAATTTAGACCTTTCTTGATGAAATTTGGTATACAGGTGCAGTTTTATACGCTGATCAATGATAGACAACTAATATGAACAGAAACTTAAAATTGACCGTTAAAAACCGTTAATTTCTAAATTTAGAGATGGTATCGCCGTTAAAAAGCGTTATTTTCTAAATTTAGACCTTTCTTGATGAAATTTGATATACAGGTGTAGTTTTAAATGCTGAACAATGATATACAACTTACACGAACCGAAACTTAAAATTGACCGTTAAAAACCGTTAATTTCTAAATTTAGAGATGGTAGTCTGCAGAGGATTTCAGAAATACACCGAAGTTATGATGCTCTGCAATACCGTCTGATTTTTGTCTGTCAACAAGAGCCATGGTCAGACATTTTCATCCCGTGGGGCAGATCTGACCGTTCCATGTTTTACACATGGAATGTTCTACGTTGCAGCATCACGAACTGGAAGTGCAGAAACACTGACTATACTTGCGCCAAACAGGGTGACCAGAAATGTTGTCAATCCAGAGGCCCTCCGATAGACATAATACATCGTGAAAATGCAATCTTTTCACAGAGTTGTCATGTTTGAGTTGGGTTTAACGTCCGTGCCAAAATCAAGGATATGCAGACGGCTGGTCCGTCACATTAGCCTGACACCTGCGGGGCCAGGGTGCATATTGGGGTGAACTATGGATATTTTAGCTGAAAACATTCCACGTGAAAATTTCCAAGACCAAACCGGGATTCAAAACCACGACCTTTGGATCATGAGTCCAGCGCCTTATCCACTAGGTTATGGCGGCCCCTACAGAGTTGTCATTTTGGAGCACTTCAATCGAGGAATTGAGAATGCATCGGTAAGTTCATTAAGTACAGGCATCCCTCTATCGACTGTGTATCGCATTACGAAAAAAAATTGTGAGGTAAAATTGATTGAGAGGCAAGAAGGGTCATAGAGCAGGGTGAGGACAGCTACCCCAAGTACAGGAGACGCGAGGAGTCTGAATGAGGACATACTGGGACTGTGAAGCTGGGGCAGAGAGAAATCATTGTCACCAACCAGTGGGTTGTCCCCTACAACCCTTACCTCCTACATTAGTTCAACTGCCACATCAATGTGGAAATATGCAGTAGCATAAAATTCATCAAGTACGTCCTGAAGTATGTCCACAAGGGCACAGACCAAGCCGTCTTCCAACTCCAAGCCACTCAGGCAGGTGAAGGAGCAGCTCAACAACCTCCAGTCATTGATGAGATCCAAATGTACCAGAATGCCCGCTACGTTGGCAGCATCGAGGCGACCTGGAGACGCCTGGGATTTGACCTGCATGAGCGCCACCCCATGGTGCAGAGACCAGCTGTCCATTTGGAGAATGGATAATGGGTCTACTTCAATCCACACAACGCAGCGCAAAGAGCACAAGGCTCTCCCCCAGAAGCAACCCTTACCGCCATCTTTAGCCTATGCTCTCAAGACCCTACAGCACGAGAGCTGAAGTACGTGGAAGTCCCTGAGCACTTCACATTGATGTCCACTCAGAATATGTGGAAGAAACGCGGGGTTAACGACAAAGGGGCACTGCAATCCGGCGATTGTACAGTATCAGTCCTCGCCAGGGAGAGTGCTACTTCTTGAGGCTTCTACTCAACGTTATGAAAGGATCCCGTTCGTACGAGGAGCTGAAGATTGTCAACGGCTATGTCCACAACATTTTTCGAGATGCTTGCAATGCTCTTGGACTCCTAGAAGATGACCGCCTTCTACAACTTGCCCTGGAGGAAGCCTCCATCTCTCAGAGACCCCGACTGCTGCGTGACTTCTGTATTATCCTGGTGGCTTTCAACCCCAGTAACCCAGGCAACCTGTGGAACCTCTTCAGAGACCATCTTGCTGAAGATTTCCTCTTCCAAGTCCGAAGAGATGCCTATTATGAAGCGCAGTACACAGATGCCATCTACAACCAAGCTCTTACTGTGATTCAACACAAACTCTTCCTTCTTGGAGGCAAGTCTACAGAGGAGTATGGGATGCCAACAGTCACACAACAACAAACTGCCTCGAGAATACTACTGCGAGACCAATTACGACACTACTGCACTCCGGGCAGCAGCTGATGACCAGCTGAAGAAGCTGACAGCTGACCAGAGAGATGTGTACGACAGCTTTATGACCATGGTTGAGCAGAGGCAGGATCCCACAGCAAGCAGCAACATAATGTTCCTTGATGCTCCATGAGGGACAGGAAAGACCATCCTGAATCTTAACCTGAACAGGATCCGCTCCACAGGCAAAATAGTGCTAGCCACTGCTTCCAGTGTCATTGCCGCTACTCTTTTGCCGAGTGGGCGGACAGTAAATAGCATTTTCAAGGTCCCTCTGGATGCCGACAAGCAAGAAACGCCAACCTGCTCTGTCAAGCGTGGGTCAACGTTGGCCAAAGTCATCAAAGAGACTGCAACCGTCATAATTGATGAAGCTCCCATGACCCACAAAGCTGTCTACGAGGCCATGGACTCTACGCTGAAGGACATCACCCAAGTGCACAGGCCAATGGGAGGCATCCCAACGCTGTTCTGTGGGGACTTCAGGCAGATCCTCCCTGTCGTCCTCAATGACACCAGAGCCAACATTGTCAACGCCTGTCTGATAGCCAGGAGGATCTGATAGAAGAAGTCTACCCGGATCTTCATGCTCACTGTGCAGACTCAGACTGGTTAGCGGAAAGGGCCATAATCTCCTCCCTGAACGAGACTGTCAACAGGCTGAACAGAAAAATCGTAGCTGACTTCCCTGGAGAGGAAACTCTGTACAGATCTGTTGACACGGCCAAGAATGATGATGAGGCAGTCCTTTATCCACAAGAACTCCTGAAGTCCATTGAGATTTCTGGACTTCCACCACATGAACTGTTGCTGAAATCTGGAGTCCCTATTATCATTCTCCGCTCACTGGACCCGCCAAAGGTGATCAATGGCACCCGATGTGTCTTCACCAGACTGCACAGGAACGTTGTAGAAGCGAAAATATCATGTGGCCCCCATAAAGGTGAACTGGTGCTGCTCCCCAGAATTCCTCTGGAATCCATGGACTCACCCCTGCCATTCCAGTTCTGACGGCTTCAGTTTCCCATGAAACCAGCTTTCGCTCTGACAATCATCAAGAGCCAGGGTCCGACATTTTCATCCCTTGGGGCAGACCTGACCGTTCCGTGTTTTACACATGGAATGTTCTACGTTGCAGCATCACGAACTGGAAACGCAGAAACACTGACTATACTTGCGCCAAACAGGGAGACCAGAAATGTCTACCCAGAGACTCTCCAATAGACATGATACATCGTGAAAATGCAATCTTTTCACAGAGTTGTCATGTTTGAGTTGGATTTAACGTCCGTGCCCAAATCAAGGATATGCAGACGGCTGGTCCGTCACATTAGCCTGACACCTGCGGGGCCAGGGTGGACATCGGGGTGAACTACGGTCATTTTAGCTGGAAACATTCCACGTTAAAATTTCCAAGACCAAGCCGGGATTCGAAACCACGACCTTTGGATCATGAGTCCAGCGCCTTATCCACTAGGTTATGGCGGCCTCTACAGAGTTGTCATTTTGGAGCACTTGAATCAAGGAATTGAGAATGCATCGGTAAGTTCACAAAGTACAGGCATCCCTCTATGGACTGTGTATCTATGGAAAAAAAATTCGTGAGGGAAAACAGATTGAGAGGCAAGAAGGGAGTGGGCGTCCGAAGAAATTGGGTGAAGTAGATAGGAGGAGGCTGGGGCAATTGGTTCGGCATGGGAAAAACGAAACAAACCCAAGCTGAATTTTATTGTATTGTCTTTTAAGTGGTGAGAGAGAGGGGTGGCCAGAAAATTATTGTACAGATATACCCGAGCGAAGCCGGGTACACCGGCTAGTAATATATAAAGGGCAAATTCTGTGTGTGTGTGTGTGTGTGTGTGTGTGTGTGTGTGTGTGTCTGTGTACGCTATAGACTCAAAAACGGCTCAACCAATTGTCATGAAATTTGGCAGGTACGTCCGTTGTGACCCGAGGATGGTTTTGGGCTAATCTCTAAAAAATAAAACCGTTAAAAACCGTTAAAAAAACTGTTATAAACGGTTTCAAAGACATCTTTTTCCTCTGCTTTTCTTCAAATAGCCGTTGTGACATTGCACAGGTACAGGTCTACTTCTCTAAAATTAGAACCGTTATTTGGCAGTTAAAAAACGTTATTTATAACAGTTAAAAACCGTTAAAAACACCAAACCCTATCAAAGAAACTGTTTAAAACCCGATCTTCTTGAAATTTAGCAGGTATGTCTGTTGTGACCCGAGGATGGTTTTGGGCTAATCTTTAAAGAAATAAAACCGTTAAAAACCGTTAAAAAAACTGTTATAACGGTTTCAAAGACATCTTTTTCCTCTGTTTTTCATCAAATGGCCGTTGTGACATTGCACAGGTACATCGAACCTAGAGGACATCTCCCGAGTAACATAGGGTCATTGGACAGTTTCTACGACAGTTATTTATGACCGTTAAAAACCGTTAACAACACGTACCCCCCTAAAAACGATCAAAAATACAATCTTTTCTGATGTTGGCGGCAAAGGGAGTCCTCGGATCGCCACCAAACTTGGCATGAGTCTAGAAGGACATACTGTGAATAACATTGGGTCATTCGAAAGTTTTTATGACCGTTATTTATCACCGTTAAAAAGCGTTATTTTCTAAATTTAGACCTTTCTTGATGAAATTTGGTATACAGGTGTAGTTTTCAATGCTGAACAATGATATACAACTTACACGAACCGACACTTAAAATTGACCGTTAAAAACCGTTATTATATAAATTTAGACCGTTCTTGATGAAATTCGGTATACAGATGCAGTTTTACACGCTGAACAATGATATACAACTTACACGAACGGAAACTTAAAAATTGACCGTTAAAAACCGTTATTATATAAATTTAGAGCGTTCCTGATGAAATTCGGTATACAGATGCAGTTTTACACGCTGAACAATGATATACAACTTACACGAACGGAAACTTAAAATTGAGCGTTAAAAACCGTTAAGATCCATTATTTTCTAAATTTAGACCTTTCTTGATGAAATTTGGTATGCAGGTGCAGTTTTACACGCTGATCAATGATAGACAACTAATATGAACAGAAACTTTAAATTGACCGTTAAAAACCGTTAATTTCTAAATTTAGAAATGATATCACCGTTAAAAAGCGTTATTTTCTAAATTTAGACCTTTCTTGATGAAATTTGATATACAGGTGTAGTTTTCAATGCTGAACAATGATATACAACTTACACGAACCGAAACTTAAAATTGACCGTTAAAAACCGTTATTATATAAATTTAGACCGTTCCTGATGAAATTCGGTATACAGACGCAGTTTTACACGCTGAACAATGATATACAACTTACACGAACGGAAACTATAAAAATGAGCGTTAAAAACCGTTAAGATCCGTTATTTTCTAAATTTAGACCTTTCTTGATGAAATTTGGTATACATGTGCAGTTTTACACGCTGATCAATGATAGACAACTAATATGAACAGAAACTTAAAATTGACCGTTAAAAACCGTTAATTTATAAATTTAGAGATGGTAGTCTGCAGAGGATTTCAGAAATACACCGAAGTTATGATGCTCTGCAATACCATCTGATTTTTGTCTGTCAACAAGAGCCATGGTCAGACATTTTCATCCCGTGGGGCAGATCTGACCGTTCCGTGTTTTACACATGGAATGTTCTACGTTGCAGCATCACGAACTGGAAGCGCAGAAACACTGACTATACTTGCGCCAAACAGGGAGACCAGAAATGTTGTCAACCCAGAGGCCCTCCAATAGACATAATACATAGTGAAAATGCAATCTTTTCACGGAGTTGTCATGTTTGAGTTGGGTTTAACGTCCGTGCCAAAATCAAGGATATGCAGACGGCTGGTCCGTCACATTAGACTGACACCTGCGGGGCCAGGGTGGACATCGGGTGAACTACGGTCATTTTAGCTGGAAACATTCCACATGAAAATTTCCAAGACCAAGCCGGGATTCGAAACCACGACCTTTGGATCATGAGTCCAGCGCCTTATCCACTAGGTTATGGCGGCCCCTATAGAGTTGTCATTTTGGAGCACTTCAATCGAGGAATTGAGAATGCATCGGTAAGTTCATTAAGTACAGGCATCCCTCTATCGACTGTGTATCGTATTACGAAAAAAAATTGTGAGGTAAAATTGATTGAGAGGCAAGAAGGGTCATAGAGCAGGGTGAGGACAGCTACCCCAAGTACAGGAGACGTGAGGAGTCTGAATGAGGACATACTGGGACTGTGAAGCTTGGGCAGAGAGAAATCATCGTCACCAACCAGTGGGTTGTCCCCTACAACCCTTACCTCCTACATTAGTTCAACTGCCACATCAATGTGGAAATATGCAGTAGCATAAAATTCATCAAGTACGTCCTGAAGTATGTCCACAAGGGCACAGACCAAGCCGTCTTCCAACTCCAAGCCACTCAGGCAGGTGAAGGAACAGCTCAACAACCTCCAGTCATTGATGAGATCCAAATGTACCAGAATGCCCGCTACGTTGGCAGCATCGAGGCGACCTGGAGACGCCTGGGATTTGACCTGCATGAGCGCCACCCCATGGTGCAGAGACCAGCTGTCCATTTGGAGAATGGACAATGGGTCTACTTCAATCCACACAACGCAGCGCAAAGAGCACAAGGCTCTCCCCCAGAAGCAACCCTTACCGCCATCTTTAGCCTATGCTCTCAAGACCCTACAGCACGAGAGCTGAAGTACGTGGAAGTCCCTGAGCACTTCACATTGATGTCCACTCAGAATATGTGGAAGAAACGACAAAGGGGCACTGCAATCCGGCGATTGTACAGTATCAGTCCTCGCCAGGGAGAGTGCTACTTCTCGAGGCTTCTACTCAACATTATGAAAGGATCCCGTTCGTAGAGGAGCTGAAGATTGTCAACGGCTATGTCCACAACATTTTTCGAGATGCTTGCAATGCTCTTGGACTCCTAGATGATGACCGCCTTCTACAACTTGCCCTGGAGGAAGCCTCCATCTCTCAGAGACCCCGACTGCTGCGTGACTTCTGTATTATCCTGGTGGCTTTCAACCCCAGTAACCCAGGCAACCTGTGGAACCTCTTCAGAGACCATCTTGCTGAAGATTTCCTCTTCCAAGTCCGAAGAGATGTCTATTATGAAGCGCAGTACACAGATGCCATCTACAACCAAGCTCTTACTGTGATTCAGCACAAACTCTTCCTTCTTGGAGGCAAGTCTACAGAGGAGTATGGGATGCCAACAGTCACACAACAACAAACTGTGCCTCGAGAATACTACCGCGAGACCAATTACGACACTACTGCACTCCGGGCAGCAGCTGATGACCAGCTGAAGAAGCTGACAGCTGACCAGAGAGACGTGTACGACAGCTTTATGACCATGGTTGAGCAGAGGCAGGATCCCACAGCAAGCAGCAACATAATGTTCCTTGATGCTCCATGAGGGACAGGAAAGACCATCCTGAATCTTATCCTGAACAGGATCCGCTCCACAGGCAAAATAGTGCTAGCCACTGCTTCCAGTGTCATTGCCGCTACTCTTTTGCCGGGTGGGCGGACAGTAAATAGCATTTTCAAGGTCCCTCTGGATGCCGACAAGCAAGAAACGCCAACCTGCTCTGTCAAGCGTGGGTCAACGTTGGCCAAAGTCATCAAAGAGGCTGCAACCATCATAATTGATGAAGCTCCCATGACCCACAAAGCTGTCTACGAGGCCATGGACTCTACGCTGCAGGACATCACCCAAGTGCACAGGCCAATGGGAGGCATCCCAACGCTGTTCTGTGGGGACTTCAGGCAGATCCTCCCTGTCGTCCTCAATGGCACCAGAGCCAACATTGTCAACGCCTGTCTGATAGCCAGGAGGATCTGATAGAAACAGTCTACCCGGATCTTCATGCTCACTCAGACTGGTTAGCGGAAAGGGCCATAATCTCCTCCCTGAACGAGACTGTCAACAGGCTGAACAGAAAAATCGTAGCTGACTTCCCTGGAGAGGAAACTGTACAGATCTGTTGACACGGCCAAGAATGATGATGAGGCAGTCCTTTATCCACAAGAACTCCTGAACTCCATTGAGATTTCTGGACTTCCACCACATGAACTGTTGCTGAAATCTGGAGTCCCTATTATCATTCTTCGCTCACTGGACCCGCCAAAGGTGATCAATGGCACCCGATGTGTCTTCACCAGACTGCACAGGAACGTTGTAGAAGCGAAAATATCATGTGGCCCCCACAAAGGTGAACCGGTGCTGCTCCCCAGAATTCCTCTGGAACCCATGGACTCACCCCTGCCATTCCAGTTCTGACGGCTTCAGTTTCCCATGAAACCAGCTTTCGCTCTGACAATCATCAAGAGCCAGGGTCTGACATTTTCATCCCTTGGGGCAGACCTGACCGTTCCGTGTTTTACACATGGAATGTTCTACGTTGCAGCATCACGAACTGGAAACGCAGAAACACTGACTATGCTTGCGCCAAACAGGGAGACCAGAAATGTCTACCCAGAGGCTCTCCAATAGACATGATACATCGTGAAAATGCAGTCTTTTCACAGAGTTGTCATGTTTGAGTTGGATTTAACGTCCGTGCCCAAATCAAGGATATGCAGACGGCTGGTCCGTCACATTAGACTGACACCTGCGGGGCCAGGGTGGACATCGGGGTGAACTACGGTCATTTTAGCTGGAAACATTCCACGTGAAAATTTCCAAGACCAAGCCAGGATTCGAAACCACGACCTTTGGATCATGAGTCCAGCGCCTTATCCACTAGGTTATGGCGGCCCCTATAGAGTTGTCATTTTGGAGCACTTCAATCGAGGAATTGAGAATGCATCGGTAAGTTCACAAAGTACAGGCATCCCTCTATGGACTGTGTATCTATGGAAAAAAATTCGTGAGGGAAAACAGATTGAGAGGCAAGAAGGGAG